>JAADVW010000138.1:0-58580 GCA_023335875.1 Elongisporangium prolatum | reverse complement strand
GCCAAACGGATGGGATCAGCGCGACCGTGAGTAGCAGACGCTGAGAGCTTGAGCTTGAGGTTCTTGAGACGCTGGATGTTGCTCCACTCAATAAACTTGGGATGGCTTGTCACCTTGTGGAAACTCGCCATCACGTGCTCAAATCCGTCGGTGAGTGTCGTCGGAATATGATCCAGGAATCCAGAGCGGAACATCTGCACTGAGACGTAGAGAGCGAGGTCATGGATGCCGATCTCGTTAAACGCCGGCATGCTCTGCATCTTGGCCAAACGTGCGTCCAGACGATTCCATTCACGCGGCAGCGCCGTGGCTGAGAGCTCTTCACGCATCACGCGCTTATTCTCCGGATCGCTTTCTCTGAAGGACGGCCGCAAGATCTCCAGGAGCTGATCCAGTGCGATCAGGACTTCGTCCGCCTTTGCAGCAGCCAGTGGGTCGTTGACTGGGTACATTTTGGCCAGACGACCAGCGTAGCGCAAGATAGCGTGCGACTCAGCAAAGACTTGGCCGTCCACTTCCAGCACCGGCAACTTGAGGAACGGCATCGTGGACTTGAGCGGCTTGAAGTCCGCTGAAGTCAAGCGCTCGTCCTCGAACGGCACTTGTGCCATGAAGAAGGCCAGACGAACGGCCTCGGCTCGAGCTGCAACGTCAAAGTACGTGAGCTTGATCTTGGGATAGCTGGCCATGGTGAATCGGATTGTGAGCACCGCAATAGAGTTCACCAGCGGAACAACAGTTGTGACGTCATTGATTAGTTCTCTGTGGCTGGGGGCATAATCTCGAACTTTCGACCAACAGTACTGTACGTACGTTGAAGCAGTGTCGTTCGTCGCCTAATAGAGCGCTATAGCTTGAGATAACGCGTCATCCGGCCCTGGTCCGCCATCTGGGCCGGACTGGCAGCCATGCTGATGTTGATGCAGACAAAAGCAATGGAATGCGTAACCCACTGGGTCCATGTAATCACACCCTTTTGACCCACGGGCCAAAACAAGCAACCCAAATCAGCAAAACTCTTAGACAACGTAAGAGACCCACCCACCTGCATTCAAGGTGAGATTGTACAAACCCACCCACCCGTCGCCGTGCATATGTGCAAGATCAACTTCCATTAGCGAATCCGTCATGCCTTCGTACAAGACCGTCCAGGTGCACACGCTCTCCAAGGACTTCCGCACTGCCACTAAGATCGTGGAGGTGCCGGAGCTGCCCACACCCGCCGCTGGTGAGGTGCTGGTGAAGAACCACTTCCTGGGCATCAACGCCACTGACATCAACCTCACTGCTGGTGCTTATGGCAACGTGGCCCCGCCTTTCGGCTGCGGTCTCGAGGCCGCAGGTGTCATTGAGGCTTTGGGCGAAGGCGTGGAGAACGTCAAGGTTGGCGATGCCGTCGTCTTCCAGAGTACGTCCATTGTTAGCTCATGGTGAATGCTGATCTTTTTGCTAATGTGCTGCGTGTACTCTCTTTTCTAGAGTTCGGCGCCTACAGTGAGTACGTCGTTGTGCCTGCTGCCACTGTGATCAAGACGCCTGAGGTGTCCGGCAACATGCTGCCGCTTACGGTCTGTGGTATCTCGGCCTCCATCGCTTTGGAGCAGGTGGGCCAGATGGGAACCGGCGAGACTGTGCTGGTCACCGCTGCTGCTGGTGGCACTGGCCAGTTCGTGGTGCAACTGGCCAAGCTGGCTGGCAACCACGTCATCGGCACGTGCTCATCGGACGAGAAGGTCGGGTTCCTCAAGTCGCTCGGCTGCGATCGCGTGATCAACTACAAGAAGGAGGACGTGAACGCCGTGCTCAAGGCCGAGTACCCCAAGGGCATCAACCTTGTCTTCGAGACCGTTGGCGGCGACATGTTCCAAGCCGCTGTGGCCAACCTGGCTATGTTGGGTCGTCTCATTGTCTTTGGCTACATCTCTGACTACCACGGCGACACGTCGACTAAGCCCATGCTCGTAAGCGAGCTGAACGCCGGCCTTCTGTTCAAGTCGGCTTCGGTTCGTGGTTTCCTGCTGGGCAACCATGCGTCGCACATCCCTTCGCACATCGCTCGTCTGTTGTCGCTGATCCAGGAGGGCAAACTCAAGCCTGGAGTGGACCAGACCGAGTTCAAGGGATTGGAGTCCATCGCTGAAGCCATTGACTTCATGTACGAGCGCAAGAACATCGGCAAGCTCGTGATCCAGCTGTAGATCGATATGTAGCGCCAATCAAAGTATTCAGAAGAACAGTGAGTTTTCTCAGTCCGTGGATCGTCGTCTTATTTGAGACCATGGGCTTGTCATTGTCTTCTGTAGCAAGCTCTCTCACTCTGGAATCGCCAGCGCAACAAGAACCCAGAAGGAAGACGATTCAAAGGACGATGCAGGCTTCGTGGCTGTTGCTACTTGTAGCCATCATGACACATGCTGCAGCTGCGCACGGCTTCGTCGAGTCGTCAATGTCAATGTCTTACCAACGAGATGAAGAAGCGAATCTGTCCACGTCAAGTGATCACGGCAGCTTCAAGAGAAGACGCATCAAGTGCGACGAGTGCCAGTGTTTCAGCAGAAGGTCTCGTTCGCCCGCTGGTGCGAAACTCAGACGGCAGTTCGAGTCCCATGAACGACACGAATCCCTGGCCAGACGCCACCAGTTCTGGCTCTGCTCACCACCTGAAGCCGGACTCTGCGACCTCACTCAATTCCATTCTTATGTTCGCATTGCTCATGGCATTCATGTAAAATGAGAAAAGAGAGATTAATACACCAAAATCAAAGTGGCTACACTGTGGACGGTGTACAGTATTCTGGAAACGGTAAATCCACCGCTACTGCTTTTAGCCAATGATGAATCATACGCTGCACCATTTTCAGCCAATGAGAAAAGGGAAGCTTGCACATTAACCGCATTGCAGCAACAGCGTCCAAGGCACGGAAGCTGGGTCCACTTGATCCAGCAGCTCGTAGCGACAGCGGTCGGACGGCTCCATCTCCTCCGCAAGCGCACTGGGGCCACACGGAAGCAGCACCAGCGTCTCTGGCTCCCCACTCGAGCAGTCTTCGTCTGTGATCCGATACAGAAACAAGCGCTGGCCGAAGCCGTAGAGGCGGATCAGCACGAGCGGATCCGTGAGCATGGCGAGGTTGATGAGTCTCACCATGGACCAGACGGCTGCGGATCGGCTCCTCACGTCATAGATCCTGTCGTGAATTGGAAAGCCTTGCGCCGCTGGCCACCCCCATTGGGCTTTGTTCTGGAAGCACGTGCTGCATGAAGTCGTTGGTTGGTTGCTGCCGATATACTGCGCTAAGGGCCCTCGGCGTAAAGGAATCCCCGACGGAGCGATCGCAAAGCTCTTATCGACACGAGCGCTGACTTGATGGCTTCGCTCCTGTGGTGGAACGAAGCACATCCGCCAATGGATACTGAGACAGGAGGCATCGAAGAGAGTGTCTACGCTGTACGGCAAGTAGTGAGATCGAGATATGATCATGCTCGCTGCAAACGCTGGCGTAGGCTTGTTGCTGCAGATTCCACGGAAGATCCAAAGGCAAGCTTTGGTCAGTAGAACAATGCTGAGTATAACCAGTAATGCCTCCACGATCGTTTTCAAATCCAGTACAGCGCCCAAATCCGATCGGTATTCGCTGCGGAACGTGACATGCGAGTGTGGTAGTGAAGATTCCGGCGAGAGCCATCGAACGTCGAGAATGCGAGTATCACGTTGCTGAGTCATTGGTAATGGTGCCAGAACAGTCAGAGCCGAGACCCATCCGATCCAGCCTCCTCGAACACTCCAGAGCCCGCTTTTTCGATGCCATTTGGATGGCAAGCAAAGCTTTTGCGCCAATATGAAGACTTTTGTGAAGATGGTGATGCCTCAGATATTACGCATCTGTACTGCTGCGAACTCCAGATTGCTCCAAAAGGTCAGTGAGCTTTTGCCGTTCACAGTTGATCCGGAAAACTCCGAGTACATGTGGATAATCTCGCAGTCCATAAAATGACCGAGCGCGTAAATTAATACTGGCAGCCAACAGGAATACACGATTGTTTGGCCGGGGATCCTGAACAATGTAGCCCAAGCGTGGACGAACTGGTGATGAAACGGAGCGCCTCTGAATTTATACTCGCTCGAGCGTGCCTTGAAACAACCAAGCCATAGCAGCAGGATGCGCAGGTACATGTATCCCTGTGCAAAGCAACGCAACACAGCGAGTTCTCGATACCGTTGATCCACATCAGTTTGCAGCGTCGTTCTCTCATGTCGGTAATCGTCGATCAATACGGTCTCGCATTCCGATTCGGTAAATGTCCCGCTAGATGCGACACAATTGCGCCCACGGATCACAATTGTAATATCGGACTTGTCCATGCGATAATACATCCAGCGCATCAATATTGGGTCGTCGGTGTTTGAGCGAGTCCATAGCGACGAGAAGAGAGCAACATCAAAATGTAGTTCTGGATGTTCTTGTTGCAATCGTGTGAGTCGTGATTGAAGATGTTTCGACACTGGGATGAGTCCAGGGCGCTGAGAACTTTGATTTGATGAATGACTTTTCCAAGAAATAGCAAAATTGCATAGCGCGGGAAGGTCCCTGTGTGGTGTTTGCTGGTCACACACATCCAGCATCTCATGACCAACTGAATAGTAATTCACTGTATTCAATCGGGATTGTATACGCGGCCATCCAAGTAACAGAAGAACGTAGTGATGCACGCGATCGACCCAGCGGTTTCTTGTAAGAAACACAAAAGATCGAGAAGGCATACGTGCCTGATGGTTTGGGAATAATTTGCTGTGAACGGCGCTAACGACTGCGTCAAGCATGAAAAAGGCTGATCGCAAATCCACCTTTGTCGAGCCGCATGGCGCTCGATAAAGCATGCAACTTAGCCAAGCTGCTTCCAGATGAAACATGTGCACGATACCTCGAATGGCAATAGAGAGCGTGCTCTTCTTGAGTGCCCAAACTTCCTCTGATGTGATGACAGCACCATCGCAAGTACCAAAGAACCTGGACGAATTGTCACCCATTTTTGAAGGCATTTTCGATATCGTGGCGATTGGAAACGAATGTGGTCCAAAGTATACACCCGAACCAGGCTCCGTAAGGGGCATAATGTCAGCAACACGATGAATACCGAGACCTGTGCATGGGATGTCCGAGCAAACTAGCAGCATACTGAAGATGCATAATACGCTGCGGAGCCTGCTGAAGCTGATGCATGAATCGATATCACTTGGAGGAACTGGAATGACGTGTGACAGACGTGTATCAGTGGCTGATGGTACCCTCAAGTGATCCGTGGGCTTGATGCGCATTGTGCTGAGTGCACATGTGAGAATAAAGCAAATGGTGTTTTAAACGAGTCCATGACGATCACGCCAGAAATAGATCGCTCCTCGACTTTGTAGTTGTGGATTTATCTCGGAGTAAATGTGATGAGAGCAATTTTACAACGACGGACTTGCGGTAATTACCGATGACATTTTTCAAGCGGATGGACGGACATGTTGCTGTGATAGTTATGGACGTGTGGTGCTTAAGCCATTGAACCAATCAAGTAAATTTTTGGTCACTTTCCAGCGATTGATACACTCACCAGTGGTTATGTCCATGATTTTTTACTTGGTAATATTAATGGTTGACCATTATGAACATTGGAGCAGCTGGAAGCTAAGTCGAAGGCTATAGAAAAACAGGTCGCTGTTGAAGTGGCGATCCTGAAACGAAAAGGCACTCGAGTTTTGGTCTATCTGGGAATGGAAAATAATAACTGAGGCTCGTCTGCGTATATGGTTGGTTGGTACCTTTGTGATCAACCACACTGCAAAGCAGTGTCCAAGGCACTGATGCTGAATCCACGTAGTCGCACAACTCGTAGCGGCATAAATCTGTGGACGTTTCGTTTCTAACTTGATCGAAGCTAATCGGGAGAAGCAACATCATTGCTGTCTCTTTGGATTGTCCAGATTGCTTGTTTAGGTTATCGTCGGACATCACTCGATACAAATATAAGCGTTGCCCAATACCATAAAGTCTTATCAAGATATTGGATCGGTAAGCATGGCTAGGTTTGTTAGCCGTACAACAGAACTCGCTGCTTTTGATCTGTTCACGATATCGTACATTTTGTCATGATCTAGACAACCCTGAATGGACGGTCATCACCATTTCTTTTATTATGGCACCACGTTGAGTATCTTATGGCCAATGAACGAAGAGACTCCATTTTGAACGCCGTGGCCTTCGCTGATAGTCCAACTACAGGCTTGACCCAGTCTCTTTGCTCTTCTGATTGTTTGCACTGAACTCTTCAATACAAACTCATATGGGCTGTACGGTAAATAGTGCGGTCTGCAAATGACCATGCTGGCCTCAAAAGAAGGCGCACTCCTGTCGCGACAGTGTCGCAGCACAAGCCAAAACCAAAGCTTTGTAAATGAAATTACGACGAAGACCAGAAATGAGGCTTCTGTAATAGTCTTTGCGTCAAGGGCAATGCCAACATCGGCTCGATATTCACTTCGATGCTGCAAGTGTGCATGCGCAAATCCAGCGTTTGACAGCTTCTGAACCTTAACTATACGAGAGTCGCGGTGCTGAATCGTTTCCAACGGTGCAAAGATCGTGATTGCCGATATGCATCCAATCCACGTCCCTCGAACACACAAGAACCCGTATTTCCGATGACATTTGGATGGGAAAACTCGCGTTTGTATCCACGTGAGCAGTTTAACAGCAATGGCGATCCACCAAATATTGCGCATTTGAACTGTGGCGGCCGCCAGGTTGGCCACCAGCGAAAATGAGTACTCTCCATTGACAGTTCCAAAAGACTCAGCGCGCATATGAATCGCAGCGATGTCGATGAGGTGCACCAAGGTGTACGCTACAATTGGCGGCCAACAACAGTACACGATTACGTGGCCCGGAATTTTGAAAAGGGAGGTCCAAGCGTACACTATCTTTTGACGAAAATGTGCTTGAGCCATTTTGAGCTCGCTTGATGTCGTGTGATAGCACCCAATCCAAAGCGCCAAGATACGCAGATACATGAATCGTTGGCCAAAGCATCGCAGCATTGAGACTGTGACACACCATCGATCCAAATAGGTCACCAACGTAGTGCGTTCGTGACGAAAATTGTCGATCAACACTGTTTCGCAATCCGATTCCGCCACAAATGATCGATTCATGTCGGAGCAATAACGCCCGCTTATTACAATTATGATGTCAGATTGTCCGACTCGATAAAAACATCCAACGTACGAGAGCTGGATCATCAATGTTTGACTTTTGCCGCTACGATGAGAGAAGAGTGACGTCGAAGTGAAGCTTTGGGTGCTGATGTTGAAGCTGAGCCAGTCGAATTTCGAGATGTTTCCACAACGGAATAAGAGAATTCGTTGTACTTGTTGATGGTGGATAACGCATCCAAGCGATCTCGAAGTCGCAAATGCTTGGACGATTGGTTCGCGGGGCGCGATAATCGCACACATTCAACCTGCTATTGCGTCCGACGGTATAGTAATGCACAGTATTAAACCTTCATTGAAGGCGCGACAAACCCCCCAACATCAACGATGCAGTCGATCGACCAACGACTCACGGTGAGGTACACAAACGAGCGGGAAGTTAAATATCGATCGACTGGTTTGGAAAGAGCTGAATGTGTACAGCGCTGACCCCCGAATCAACCGCCTTAAAGGCTTTTTTCACGTTCACATTCGCAGACGTGCAAGGCTCCAGATAAAGTATACAGCGTGGCCACGACGCTTCGATTCCAGGTATTTTCACGAGGCCACGCATGGAAATGGAAAGCGTACTTTTCTTGTGAGCCCAAACGTTGATATAGCTGATGGCAGTATCTCCGCAAGTCCCACTTATCTTGGATGAGGCATTGGTAGTCTCTCGATCAGGCCCTTTGCCAATCGTAGCTAATGAAAAGGAGTGCGGGCTTAAGTAAACCCCTACATTTGGCTCCGTGAGTTTCATGAGGCTACTCAGTTGCTTGAAGCCGAGACCTGTGGTGGAATATCTGAGCAGACCAGCAACACACTTAGGATACATAGCGCGCAGCAGAGCTTGCTAAATTGGATGCAAGCGTCGATGTCGTTTGGCGGCAAAACAATATCGTGAATTTGATGCGGATTAGATGCTGAGGGGACCGCAATATACTTGAATGAGCTGTCGTTCATGGATGTGTTGGTTTCGTTATTATTCATCTCGAACGATGGACTTCAGCTTGGTTTGGACTCCTTGATCCTGAAACCGCGCAACTCGTGTTTTCAAATATAGCGCTTCTACTTGGCTTTGCATTTTTTTTTCTTCGTCACCTTCAAGTTTAAATTGAAACGCGATTGTGTGCTCTTTCGGAGGCGTCCAGAATGAAAAACAACTACACTCAAGGAAGTTGTTCGTATAATCTGAACTGTGCTACAAAAGACGAAACCAAACTCTGGAAAAGTATTTAAAATATTAGCCGCACTGAAGAAGAAGCGTCCAAGGAACTAACGCTGAATCTACTCGGTCGAACAGTTCATAATGACACTCGTCGGTGCCGAGCTCTGATGCGATCTGATTTGGACTGCATGGTAGGATCACCAAATGGTTTGAGGCGTCTTTGACAATATTTGGGTTTCTAAATGCGTTTGAGATACTGTAGAGATACAGAGGCTGGCCAAAGAAATAGAGTCGTATTAAGATGAGTGGGTCTGTAAGCATGGCGAGGTTAATGAGTCGTACTACGGACCAGACGGCTTTCGAACGGCTTTCGATGTTGTAAATTCCGTCGTGATGTGGACAGCCTTGCGATGAGGGCCATCCCCAATAGGCTTTACCATGGAAGCAGGTAGCACAAGAAGAGTGCGATACGCTAAGTATAGGAGCTCGTTTGTGTCCGACTGCTTTCGATCGTGAATCAGTTAATGGCACTACCGTCACAGCTGAAGAACTGAAGACGCTGTTGAAGTCGGTTCTGCGGATTTGGTTTGACGCCGTGATTTCGATTCGCCAGTAAAAACTCAAATAACTACTGTTGAAGAGTGTGTCCACGCTGTAGGGCAGATAATGCGACCGATTGATACAAATGCTGGAAGCAAATAAAGCGGCACGTGTGCCAAAGAAACATCGGTGAAGGATCCAAGCACTGAGCTTCGCTGTTGCAATAAAAATGATCACTAGAGACACGGCTTCCGCTATTGTTTTCACGTCAAGTTTCGCGCCAACATCGGATCGAAACTCGCTTTGCAGCATCAAATGGGCGAGCGGAGACACAGCTTGAGTAGAATGCCGTTTGACATGGAGAATTCGGGAATCACGATGCTGAATCGTTTGCAAAGGCGCCAAGATGGTGATTGCAGATATCCAGCCAACCCAGCCTCCACGAATACTCCACAACCCAAAGTTTCGGCGCCATGGAAATGGCACAAGACGAGTCTGTACCAGAGACAGCACCTTTGTGAACACGGCGATCCCCCAAATATTACGCATTTGAACAGCTGCCACTTTGAGATTCGTATACAGCGAAAACTTGTACTTGCCATTCACGGACGACCCAGCGAATTCGGCATACATGTGGACGATCGCACTGTCCATGAGGTGTGCGATGGCATACAACAGTGCGGGTAGCCAACAGGAATACACGATCACTTGGCCTGGAATCCGGAAGAAAGTGGCCCAAGCATAACCAAACCTGTGGAGAAATGGTGCGTGCATCAACTTCGTTTCGCTGGATCTGGCTAGGTAGCAGCCTATCCACAACGCTAGAATTCGGAGAAACATGTATCCCTGGCTGAACACCCGCAGTGAGGTGACCACGGGATACCACTGGTCTAGGTCGGTTACAAGCGTCGTGCGCTCGTGTCGGAAGTCGTCGACCAGCACTGTCTCGCAATCGGCCTCCATTCGAATATCTGTTGTTGTCGTGCAGTCGCGTCCGCGGATTACGATCGTGATATCAAATTGTCCAACGCGATAGAACATCCATCGTACCAGAGCTGGATCGTCGATATTAGATCGTTGCCAGAGAGACGAGAAGAGAGTGACATCAAACTGAAGCCTCGGATGCTGTTGCTGTAGTTGCAATAGTCGAATCTGAAGATGTTTCCACACTGGAATGCGTGTGGATGCTGTGCTTGCCAACGGCGGATCGCACATCCAAGCAATCTCATTATCACAGATGACTGGCCGATTGATGCGCGGGACGTTGTGGTTACAAACGCTCAAAGGCGCTGCTTTGCTCACCGGATAGTAATGAACGCTGTTTATTCGCGATTGCTGGCGAGCCCAACCCACCAGCATCAGCAGATAGTGATGCAACCGATCGATCCATCGATTTACTGTGAGATACACAAACGGACGGGAAGTTGTGTCGACCGATTGGTTGGGAAAGAGCTGAGAATGTGCAGCACTGACTACCGAGTCCAAGAAACCGAATGCTGATTGCAAATCCACATTGACTGACGTGCAACGCGTCAAATAAAGTAAACAGCGAGGCCACGTCGCTTCAATACGAAGCACTTTGACCAGACCACGCATAGCAATGGACAGCGTGCTCTTCTTGTGGGCCCATACGTTGATGTTCATGATGGCAGAATCGCCGCAGGAGCCAATAAACATGGACGAGGCATTGGCTGTCGCTGGGTTCGGCACCTTGATGATCGTAGCGATTGGGATTGAATGCGGGCCAAAGAAAATGCCAGAACTTGGCTCTGTAGTCGGGATAATGTCGCTCAATTTTTTGATACCGAGGCCTGTGCGCGGAATATCTGAGCAAACGAGCAGCATGCTGAAGATGCAGAGCACACAGCGAAGCTTGCTGAATTGAATGCAAGCGTCGATGTCGCTGGGCGGTAGAGGTACAGCATGTAATCGGCGCTTGTTCGTTGCCGAACGCAGCATGAAATGCTGGATCGTACTACCGTGCATTATAGCGCTCGAATGCAGCAACGTAAAATACAGATGCGATGCGACAACGCAACACCCACGACAGGAATAGCTCCTGTTGAAGGCAGTTTTGACCTCAAACCTGGCGAAAACGAAATACTATTGTCGCCCAACTGCCGCACGAGAACCAGCTAAGTGTTTCATAGTGAACGAGATCACAAGCGCTTGGCGTTCTGCTGTGCTTCTTAGTCGCATTGACGGCAGTACAAAGTACAGCTGCTTTCACGCCTGTGGACTTGCGGTCATAATTCATTGGGACAAAGTTGACTTAATTGGAAGTTGTGTGGAAGAGCTCGAGTGTATTTCGGTTAGCAGCCTCCGATGAGCGACTGGAAAAGCTGCGTAGTCGCGTGAATGGGCTCGAGCGATTGCGCGTGTTGAAGCGAGATCTGGCTTTGCAGATTCTCCAACTGGGTCGAGAGCGAGGTCTGGATGCCCGAGCCTCCTATCGCTGAGCTAGTTGAGCTCGGCTGCGTGAACCGCAACAGGCGGAACCCTTCAGCAGCTTCGTACACGAGTCGTTTGCGGCTCTCCTTCTTGGCTTGGCGATACCAACGCCACGTGCGCTGGATCAGGAACGCCGCTAGAGCTCTGCGTTTGCGTGCGTAGTGGTGGAATTCTACGACATCAAGCACGAGCTTCTCTTGTGGCGTCATGAGCAGCGCATCGATCAGCACGACGCGCAGCAGGCACGTAATGATTGTGCCACCGACGATGGCGCCCAGAACGATCGTGATCTTGCCGCCCAAAGTCGCGGGCACCAGCTCACCATAGCCCACAGACGTCATGGTCACGATCGTGAGCCAAATGGCGTCGTCCAGATTGGAGATCGTGCCGTTTGCACCACTTTCACGTCCGATTCAGTGAGTCATGTATTCTGCAGCAAGGAAGAGAAAATATTGCAACTCACCGCTCGAGGAAATTGACGGCAGTGGACGTGAGGAGCCAGTCGACGACCAGCGCAGCCAGAGTCGACGAGAACGGGAACCTTTGGAACGCGTACTTGGTCGTGAACCACGTGGACGTGACGTTCACGCGGTGGAAGGCGCCTGGACCCGATCAGCAGACTGTGTTAGGCTTCGCAGGCAGTCAGAGGAGTTCGTGGATACGCAACTGACTGATGAGCTGGACGTTGTGCGAGGACGAGTGGAAGCCAAAGTAGTTGCGCAGATACCGGCCAGCGAGATAGATACGGCCCAGAACCAGCACATCGAGTTGGTCGAGATGAAACGCGGTGATCGGCGTGAACTGGCCGAAGCAAGGCGGAATGTGGAAGCCGCAGACTAGAAGCTCGCATAGAAAGCCACTGATAGAGAGCTGAGTGGAGCTACTAAGACGCTGCAGCGACAAACGTACTGGAGAAGCCCAGAAGACACATGGAAGAAGCGAGTGCGTGGTTCCAACTGTCGACTTTCGATGCGCATGCGGCACAGGATTCCTGCACTCACGTATCAGTGGATTGGTTGATTACCAGAGCCAAGCAGCAGACACAGTACTGTAGCGCTGGATGAGAAGCCCCAGAAGCAAGAGCGTGGCCAATGTCAGCAGACTCTTGCAGAGGACAAAGCCCACATTGAGTGGAGGCTCTTTGGTGGGGCTGGAGGAGGCTGCTTCGTCCACAATGAACCACAGCCACTCGCTCTCGACCATGACGAAGAGCACACTCACGCCAGCGCAGACCATCATGGCGTTCTCCACACGCGAACGTCTGGCGCCCAACTGCCATGTGGGGACCCGTTCACTCACTCAGCTCAACTGCTTAGACAGACAGACATACACATAGGCACATGGACAGACCTGCTTGAGCACGTCCAGCGTGTGGAGGGCGGCCACTGTGCGCTGCCACACAGCGTCATGAGGCGTCGCGAGTGATCGCTGGGTGAGCTGAGAGAGGAGCAAGCCGTCAGAAGCCATAGGAGCAAAGTCCAAAGCAGAAAGATCGCTAGCACCTGGTCCACGTAGACGCTGCTGCGGCTGCTGGGTTTGCGTAGCGCAGGCAGACGCAGAGCCCCGTAAGAGCTCTCGGTCTCGTCCATGTTGGCCATGAGTGATACAGGACAGAGATTCAATTTAATTTTAACCAATGATAACTAAGTAAATCATTTGATTTTAACCAGTGAAAAGGAGTCTACACAAGGCAAATGGGTTTAAACCACAGCCATGGCAATAGCCACGGCTATTCCAAACAGCCAACGAGATGTCATGACCATTGAAGGACTGTCTGAGGTTGAGGTACCATTCGCGTGTGAGGATGAGCCGCCTGTTGATGGCGTCACAGTGACGGCACTGCTGGCTGTGTTGGATGGTGCCGCAGTGGCGCCCAGAGCAGCCCCGATCCCTGCGTTCTTCTTGTACGCATTGGACTTCTTGCCATCGCAAACCGGCTGCGCGTACGAGCAGTTGAGATTTTCCACTGCAGAACAGAGCGTTAGTTTAAGAATGCAGGCAGCAATGCAGACTAGATCTCATACCGTTGGGCATGGGCGGCAGAACAATCGACATAGTGCTTGGACAAGACAGGATGGCTTTGCGTGTGGGGACGTACGTGCTGTTCTGCACGGTCGAGGCTTTCGTGGTCGTGTACTGCGTCTTGAGGTTATCAAATTCAGGGTACTTGGTGAAGACGCACATGGTCTTGTTATTGTCACAGTCGTCCGGCTGGAAGTAGCCGACTCCGTAGCGACCAGCATCCATCGACTTGGACAAGACTGCAGATTGTTGCGTCAGTTCGAAGCCATTGGGAAGTCTGTCAGATCAATCACGTACTCTGGTTCTTTACGTGATTTCGTTCAGTACTGAACTCAAAGACGTTGCCACCAACAATTTCAGCCGTCATCTCGGGCTCCTCATTCATCCACTTGGCCTTCACACAAGCAATCGCATTAGCATCGCGATCATTTCGTCATCATTTAGAAACGCGGACTTACATCATAGAATTCGCGTTGCCCTTCAAAGCCGTCGATAGTATTTGCACCGAGATTGCATCCAAACTCGCCAAACATGAGTGGACGAGCGTATCCGACAGTAGCGTATTCCTTCATGAGTGTCTGAAGGCCTGTCGACTGCGAATATGTCGTGTGAGTTGCAGGATCGCATTCCACGTACGGGTTAAAGCCCATCCTGTGTCATCGCGGTCAGTCACCATGCTATCATCGCTCAAGCTGAGAAAACTCACCACTCAGCGCGGGTGTGTTCATCGTTGTTGACTGGGCAATCGTAGTACTGGATCCACTGTGCGCGAGGCGGAATATCAGCAATGTCCAGTCCAATGGGTACGGCTCGCATAGCGCCAGAGCAAAAGGACGCGTAACTGCGCACATCGCGCAAAAACGCCTTGACGCACGGAGCGGTAGTCGTGCCATCTTTTGCGCCAGTAAGCATCTGCAGATTGTTTTCGTTGCCCACGCTGAAGCCCAGCGTGTTGTCGTAGACCGCGAAAGCGTTGTAAACCATTTGGGCGCGCGTAAAAAGCGAATCCGGATAGCACGCTGGCGGGACTGCGTCGATAATAGCGCAATTTTCGCATCTAACAAGGCGCCAGTGGTCATTCAATGATAGGCGCAAACAGGGCATGATATATCAAGGATACAAGCACGTACGGGGCTGCAATACCGACTAAAACGTAAATTCCGGCCTCCGAGCACGCGCACATGAACTTGTCGTGCGATATGGTTGGATTTACCGAGTAAAGACGAATAGTGTTGACGCCCAGTTCCTTCATCAGCTCAAGGTGTGGACCCCACACAGCTTCATGATCGTCAGATGCCCAGTCGTAGTTGTCCACGTTATACAATTCGCCGTCATTTGGACGAGGGTAGTAAGCCATTCCCTTCATTCGGAACTCGAGGCCGGAGTCCGAATAGAAAAACTTGTTGCCGTGTGTGAAAATCGGAGCGACCCATGCGCTTGCGGGCTGCAAGAAGACACTTGCAGTGGTCAAAGCTGCCAAAGCCAGCATGGTGAGTTGCTTGCGAGCAGAGCGCATCGTGATGGAGGCTACGGTTGTTGTCGTGGCTGCAAAACGCAGAGTGATCCACTTCTTGACAAGCTTGGCGAATCGACAGCATCATCTCAATAGAACAAGCATGAAACCAACGCACATGGGATGGCACGTTAGGTACCATGGGCTTATTCAGTGGGACGGTGAAGCAAGCGAAAAGTCTACCTGAGTCTGATGTGATGCAATACCTGCAACACAGCTATTCATAGCCACAAAACGGATTGTTTTCCACATGAGAATGGTTTGATCGTTGGGCGAAGAGTTGCCTTGAAACCTGCGAGAAAATCAGAAGAAAAAGCGACCCAATGTGTTGCCTGAGATCAGACAGACTCGCAGATGAGATGGATTTTGGCAGCTCCCAAGGAGTTACAACTCCTGCAATACTGGGACTTAAATACAGGGCCAGCTCCCTCACTTCAAGCGAAAATACTGTTCACGACGATCAACTGCTGGCAGTGAATCCTTGCATCCTCGGCAATTCATACTTCCCATTCCATTCGCAGTCAGACAGCTGCGAAAAAAAGAAGATTTCAATGAAAATTTGCCACAACAAACGAAAGGAAAATATCGAGCAACTTACACAGAGCAAAGCCAGCCATCTGGATCGATCGTGGCCGGAGTGTGGAATCCTTTACGGGTATGGAAGCATTTGTGACACTTGGTTGCCCAGACGCTCACGTCCGCTCTGCAATCCAGACATGTCCACGTCTCGTGAATGACATTATATTGGACATGAAGAATCTGTTGTGTCTTCATATCCATTCGCCGAACTTGTAAACGTGAATTTGACACAACTTTATCTAATTGTCAAAAATCAAGAGAGCCGCATGAGTAAATGTGCAAACCAATAATAATAAGTAATGCTTACAGTGAAGCTCTTCAACGGCAGTTTGAGCTCCTTCTTTACTCTGGAAGTGCACGACAGCGTCACCACGAGGGCGATGGCTCTGTCTACACATGAACACATCGATTGACGGAAACCCAGTATCCGGGTTCGTCTAACCAAATACAAACAAAGTTAAACCATTTCCGAGCATTCTTTGCAAAGCAAGTGCTACATTGACGACGCACCTGAACACCAAACGGCTCGAATACTTCATTAAGAACGTCTTCATCCATGCTGAAGTTGATCCCAGTAACATATACACATTTATCGCACTCGCTTTCATTTACTGGAACATTCGAAAGATCAAATCGGATGTCAGTAACTTGTGCACTTTCATCCTCGACCACCATGATCTCGTCGTCATCAATATCAGATTCAACGAAGGTGTATTCATCTTGATCCATCGACGCGTGAACGACCGGGGCAGGTCGAATATTATCATTTTCTTTCCTATGGTCTCGCTCTTGTTCAGAAACTCCAGGGTCTGATAGCTTAACCTTCTTGATATCACGAGGTTTGTTATCATAACTGGATCGAGTTGCCTTCTCATAGAAAGACTGTGGTCGATCTTCCTTTTGCGGATAACTGCCCGAGTCATCCTGACGACAAGTTTGAGGAGACCGAGACTGATCTCGCGTCCACTCGCTTTCGCGTAGAAATGGCTTGCGACCACGGTTATCTTCACGATCATTGCGAGCAGATCTTGAATGCGAATTCGACCGAGATCGCTTTCGGTCATCGTACGACTGGCGACGATCCTTAAAGCTAGCATTGCTGTCACGAAAATCTCGATTTCGATCCGATGACGAGCGTGGTGGGCTTCGTGAAGTGGGTCCATACTTGTCGTGCACATCAAAAGAACGACTATTTTTCTGTAGCTTCTGCGGCCGAGAGGCATAATTCTTCTTGGATTTGTAGCCGTTGCGTCGATTTTCGGGAGACGGAGAGCGCTCACGTCGGCTGCTAGAGCGCTTAGACGAGTAATCATTTTTATTATTCTCATTCAAAGTCCGTGATGTTCCGCCCTGATAACGATCACGATCTCCACAATCTCGCCGTATTTTGTTGCCGCTGCCACGATTGGTACTATTTTCTTGACTTGCAGAAACATAGCGAATCGAACTCGCATTCGCGACTTTAGCTTTCGGTTTCTTTGGAATTGGCGCCTTTTCCAAATCAATAGGAATATTTGACACGAACGCAATTCCTCGTTTCTTTTTATCCTCTTGCGACTTAATAAACTTCGTCGGTCGTTTATGATCATCGCTCATAACGCACGTGGCACTTTCTTCGCGTTCAGGAAGATGCAATGCTTGATACACTGATAATTGAGGCTCACGAATGAATTGGTGAACAACCTTAGGAAGTTCTAATTCAATTACCTCCTTTGCACGGCGCTCAAACGAATCACGGGGAATTTGAGTTGGTGGATCAAAACCACCACCACCGTACTTCGACTTTGGGGCAGTACTTCGGGCCAGGGGTTCATCATCCAAACTATCGTCTTCAGTACCAGTCAGCTGTTTACCGTAGCCGAGATAGCGATTTTTCGTATTTTCAGAACCCATGTTCTTCCTAGGACTGGTGACCTCAACTGAAATCGTTTCAACCGCCTTCTTTTGATTGTCGCTGGTTTCGGTCCCGAGTACTTTGATCGTGCGTCGATTATAAATGTAGTTTCCTTTCGTAACAGGCGTAGTCTCAACTGGAGAGTTGCCCACACGTTTTCGAAGCCCATTCGATCCAATTGTTTGTGATGCGGGCGTCTTTTTCTTCAAAACGTCAGTCTTGGATGCCTTTTCAGCCGGTTTTCTGGTTTCTGATGCTTTCGTTGGTAACAAAGCAATCGTTTTCGGTTTCGGAACACCTGCAGGACGAACTAATTCCGAGGTTGCCGTCTTCACCTTGGCGATAACAATCGATGCGGATCCGTCAAAATCAAATTGCTCCACATCGTTCTCATCTTGCTTCTCTGTTAACTGATCACCAGCATGACCGTCTTCATCTTCATCGTCACTGTAATTCAATCCAAGATCATCATCGTCAACCTGCTCTAAATCAACTGTCTCGGCATCAGATACATCTCCTGAATGCTCCACATATGCCTGTGTGGCCTTCTCTATAATATTCACACTTGGATGCTCCGTCTCTTGAATATCTTTTGCCTGAAAAAAGCTCTTATCTTCAGTTTTTGAAGTATTCGACACCTGCGTTGCATTAGCTGCCGGCAAGTTAGCCGTGAGTCCTGTATTTGCCATTTTTTCTTTAGTAGACAGTTGCCTTGAAGACAAATGTGCACTGTTAAACGAGAATTCCGTCGCTTTAGTTGCACAAAGATCGCTGCTCTGTACTTCGAGCATCGGTTCCTCGCAGATCAATTCGTCATCAAAGCCTTCTGTACCGGCCTCTGAAAGATCTTCATAGTCCACCACAGTGCCTGTGTCAGACAAATATTCATCGTCCACATTGGTAGCTAGCTGAGGAATATGAATAGCCAAGTTATCTGTAATGCCAACACTAATTTCAGTAGAAGACATCGCACGCAATTCCTCATCAGTACCTGTAACGGCATCATTCTCATCATCGACCAAAGTCCCGGTATCGGATAATTCACCGTCTCCAATCGCGTTTTCGGCGTCCAGCGACATCTGGGAAGATTGAGTCGATATTGTTCGACTATCAAACGACTTTGGAGTCTTGAGACGCAAAATCAGAGAATCCTTATCTTTTTGAAGCCCAGCTGGCTTGATTTGTCCCGGGTTCTTAACTGAGACAGAAGAGTCATCCGTATTCGATGTTGACTCCGGGTCAACGAAATGAGCATTTTTCAGCCGTCCCATAACCACAGTGTCTTCGTCATCAGTAGAGCGTAGATCAATCGTCTGTTCCTGTTGCTTTCCGGCAGATTGTTCGGTAGGCTTTCGCGACTGTCCTTCGATCGCTTTTTCCGTGTTCATCACTTGTGGTGCATGGCGTTCATTCAGTCGGGTCGAATTTGATCCAACGTGTTTCGTGGGCACAAGTTGCTTCCGTCGAGGTCGTCTAGTCTGACGTGGTTGACGTGCCTTGTTGACCTGAGGTGATACATTTGAGGCAACACCTTTGCGTAGCCTTCTTCTTCGTCGAGGTTTACGCTTGCTTCCGTCATCCCTGTTTAAATAGTCGTCACTCAGCAATTCAATTTCACTCAATGGTTCATCATCCAACCTCGCAATATCTTCAGGTTCTTCTTCCATTGCAAAGTCGCTGCCAGCGCTATCCGGCGAGCTGCTGTCCGAGCTGTGATCACTTTCTTGGGCATAGTACTTGGCTGCTCGTCGCACACTGAGTTGTTCCTGGTAGGTTTCGACGCCATAACGCATCGTCGAACGACGATTGCGCTGCGGAGTATTTTCCTTGCGTCGAACCACTTCAGGATCACGGTATCCGCTCACCCAGCTGACCATTTCTGCACCTACAGCGTCATGCTCCGTTCTCTGCGTCTCTTGTTGCAGCACTGCCGGGGCTGTTGCAGCTTTCGCTGTCGGTGCACTCGCATGATTGGCTGGTTGCTGGCCGCTTCTCGCTTGCCACGCAGGACGGCTGTTGTCATTGGTCATGACTGGTGCGATTATGCTGGTGCTCGCAGTGCTGGTCGTCGTATTGCTGCTGTTGCTGCTGAGCGCACTGGAGCTCCCGAGATCCAATTGTAACTCATTAAGCAACTCGGTCACGCCCGTATCGTCGCCCAAAGACACACTCACAGCCACATGCGTCCGCGTCGCGCTCTGCAGATGCAAGTCGCCACCAACATCCATATCAATAGCTGTGATCTCCGCGCTTGAAACAGTCGCTTTGGTAGGCGAAATGAGCGACTCGGGCATCGGGATCGGTGAATGCTGCTGCAGTTGCACTTGGTCTGTCGCTGTTGGCCCATTTTCTTCAGGCTGCATCCGCGAGGCCTCTTCGTTCAGCAGCGTGCGCATATCTTCTTCGTCCACGCCCTGCAAGAAGTCGAGCCCCATGTCATGGTCGCCATCGCCATCCGCTGCGACCCATTCGTCGACCTCGCCCAGCTCCTGCTGCTGGTCCTTGAAGGCCAAATGCGCGCGGATGCGGCCGAAGACCGAGTCCTCGTGCTCCGCCTGCCGCTCGCGTCGCTTCTCCAGTCGTCGCTTGACGCGCGCGAGCTCCGAGTCCCAGAGCGCGGCGCTGCTCATGGGCGTCTACTGTGTTGCCGTTAGCTGGAGCCGATAGATCTGAGGGTCTCCTTCAGCGTGTCTTACATGGACCCCCCCTCCGTTTAAGGCACACTGCGACCAATGTGTATAAAACGTAAGTGAATAAATCATTCGTTGAGTGGAGTCAGATGTATATGATTGGATGAAACTGCGGTTAGCATTCTGATTGGCTGATATGGAGCACACCGGGCATGATGGAATGGACAAACGCGAAAGCACCATGAAGCTGCGCGGCTACGAGTTCTTCCAGGCCATCGGCTCGCCCTCGCGCATTGTGGCGCCCATGGTGCGTACTATATACTTTACCTCTTGTTGGATGTAACGTCCATAGTAGTCGTGCTACTGTTCTGATGCAGCTGGTGTGCTGACAGGTGGACCAGTCGGAGCTGGCGTTCCGCATGCTTTGCCGGAAGCACGGCGCGCAGTTGTGCTACACGCCAATGCTGCACAGCCGACTGTTTGTCGAGAGCCAGGAGTACCGAGAGAAGATGTTTGAGAAGCATATCTACGACCGGCCGCTGGTCGTGCAGGTCAGTCCAATTGACGAGACCGATCACACGCGGTATTGGCTTCAGCAGCTCATTTGGGATGGTTCTTCTACTCTGCTTCTAGTTCTGCGGCAACGATCCTGCGACTGTGCTGGCTGCTGCCAAGCATGTGGAGGACCACTGCGACGCTGTGGATCTGAATCTGGGCTGTCCGCAGGTGAGAGATCTCTCGAAGTGATTGACAGCATTGGGTTCGTAACTTAGCTATCCATGGGTACAGGGAATCGCACGTAAAGGACGCTACGGGTCGTTCCTGATGAAGGAGAAGGACGTGGTGAAGAAGATCATCTCGACGCTGAGCGCTGGACTGTCCATCCCTGTGACTGTCAAGATCCGCGTGTTCCCGGACGACCAAGAGACGCTTGAGTTCTGCGATATGCTGCAGGCGGCCGGCGCGGACCTGCTCACGGTTCACGGTCGCACCAAGGAGATGAACAAGACGGCTGTGCGTGAAGTAGATTGGGACATCATTCGCCGCATTAAAGCTCGATTGACGATCCCTGTTATCGCCAACGGTGGACTCGAAGTCCCCGAGGATATCGAAAAATGCCTGGCTGCGACGCAAGCTGACGGTGTCATGAGCTCCGAGGGACTGTTGGAGAACCCGGCGCTATTTGCGGCCACCAACAACTCGCCAGGCACTGACATTTCGTTCCTGGAACTGGCCAAGCAGTACCTTGAGTGCGCTAAGCAATACCCGCCGGCGAGCGAGAAGATCATCCGGGCGCATCTGTTCAAGATTCTGTTCCAGGACCTTCGCGTGCATTCGGACTTGCGGGAAGCGCTCGCAGACGCCAAGTCTCGAAAGAATATGATCTCGATCGTGGATCAGCTGGAAGAGCGACTGGAGAACGCCAAGCAAGATCCTTCGCTACCGCAGGTCGTGTACGACGCCGAAACCAGCTGGTACCGACGTCATCGTCAGGGCCAGGCCAAGCTGCAGCGCAAGGACTCATATGAAAAAGTACTGGACACAGGCTTCGGCAACTTGTTCGGCTGAGCAATTTTCGATTGAATTGATGCGTCCTTTCCATAGAATAAATGCCTTTCCTCTAGTAGTTCCGTTTCAAGATCCGTTCATTACCTTAGCTACTCTGCCTTCACCGAAAAGCCAGCCTCTTACATACGCCTTCCGATTCCGCTCGGATCTCTCCATTTCGTACGGCAAAACGTTCCGGTTCTCATGGAACCCTGAAGCAGAAACCTGCTGCAGAAGTAACTATAAATTCACGCGCGCTAATGCAAATTGTGTTTTCGTCCATTGTATCGTCTCTAGTTTTCATTTGTGTGTGTCTCCTTACCGCTGCTCTATTGAGACTCGTGTGCTGCATGGAGTCCCATACCCCAGCCCAGCTTAGCGCGCTTTTCTCGAGGCTTCGACAAACCGTTTCCGCTCTGCGTGTGCTCCAACGTTGAATCGACTGAAGCGAACTGGAATGACTCCGGGAGAGGTACATCTTCCGCTTCGGTCATGACCACGTCGGATTTTTCACGTCCGTGACCCTCACTGCGATTACGACTGCTGCTTTGTCTCGGTTTGGAACGGTCTTCCCGATTGGAATGCCTAGTAGTGCTATTTGACTTGTCCGTCTGCTCGTTAAAACTGCTCACACGACGTCGTTTAGCCTTGGTTTTCAACTCGAGTTGAAATTTCTTTTTCAGTGCTGGAAACGTGGGTTTCAGGGCACTGAAATCAACGCTTGTATCGCCACGAACATCGGCGAAGAAGTCCAATTCCAGGAGCTTCTTTGCGCTCAAACGTTTGCTTGGGTCCAATTGTAGCATGGCTTCCAGCAAAGTGAACGCTTCTTCCGGGAGTTCCGGGTACTTTGAAGTCTTAAGTTCCTGCATTGTCTTGCGTAATCGCATCTTGTACTCATTCTTTGGTCGGTACTTCGCGAAGTGCGGAAGCTTCATGCCTTCTTCCCATGAGGAAAACGGAGTTCCACACAACCGGAAGATCAGATTCAGCTGGCTTCTCACATCTTGACCCTGAAGGAATGGCATCCGATGTAATAGAATAGCCAGAGCCACGCATCCAGCAGACCAAATATCGCAGCGCCACGTGTAGTTCACGTCACCAAGCAGAATTTCAGGTGCAACAATGTGCAGCCACGACCCGGCTACCAGCTCCTTACGTTCGTTATCACTCAAAGTGTATCCGGTGCTCGTTGGACTGGCATTGCTTCCATCCTTTGTCTTTAAGGAAGATGCCTTCCTCATTGCGTGATATCCTGCAAGTTTAATGCCATCCTTGAAAACGAATACTAAAAACATTGAAATAGGATTTGTTAGCACTGCATCAGACGCTAGTGAGACGATCAAAGAAAAGTAAACGTACAGTGACATGGAGCTACAAACCGGTGCACGTAGCTGTGGTAGTGGCATACTGCGAGACTATTGACCATATCATACAACGCCTTTTTGCGAAATCGCATCGACAAGTCCTGCTTTGCTTCGAGAATTCCAGCGATTGTATGAAGAGGCTGTTCAAATGCCAAGTAGTGCTTGCCATTCTCAAGGCGATTCGAAGATGCCAGCGAAGAGCTTCCATCTTGCACACTCAGCGAAAATTCGAGCATCTCAGGATCAAGCTCCGGTCTATTCGCGACTGTATCATCATCGCTTGAAGAAGACTTTGGAGTCGGGAAAACAATGCCTTCTAAAGCGACAAATTGAGAAGGTGCGTGAGAACGCATCATTGTAGCACACGACAATTCCCGGATTCCGGAATCTGCCATTCCCCGTTTTTCAAAAAACATTGGCTCATGGTCACGATATGGCCACGGCTGGAGGTATATCTTTTTGCCAGCAATATCAAATGCAAACAAGTCCGCAATAGCTCCCAAGTAAGTCCGTTTGCGAATTTTCTCAACCTGCACGATATCGCTGGCACGCAATCGATCTACACCTGTCGTTTCGGCTTTGTTTCCGCTGCTTGTTCCTCCTTTTCTCATAGTTTTAGGCACAACCGATGCTGCTGTCGGAAGAGATTGGGTGTCTTGCGTACGTTGGGTTTCTGATGATGATTGGCCAAGCATAGCGAACGTAATAAACTCACTTCTCACTGGACTACCTCCTCTGTCTAGCGTAGGAGACATCGAAATAGAGGTGGGTATCGATATCCATGACTTCAACAGTTGAGCGATTCTCTGACTGATCTCGATAGTAGGTCGGCGTGAAACCGCAAACTCTTCAGTGTCAAACCACTCGTCTGTGCTTCGAGCGGATTGCCGAGATTCTTTCTTTGCGTTTTTCTCTAGTCGAGTCCATCGGTCTTTTAAACTCTCGACAATTGAGAGGGCGCATTCGAGTAGCTGTAATGATTCCAGTTCGTTTCTTTTACCATCCAACTGCGGCAGAAAGGAAGGGAGTAAAACTTGCTCATTCACAGGAACGGCATTTAATCTTGTACTCTCTTGAAGAGCCTGCATTACAGCAGCGCTGAGGTACACAATACCCAATACGATACACTCCACTGACATTTGCACCCAGATAGGAAGACGTAACGTTTCTGCGAGCAGATGTTTTGCTTCTTTCTGTACATCTAGAGGCGGTTGTAAAGACGAAAACGCGGCTGCTTGATGATTGGATATAAACTTTTTCCGGTTTTTCCCAGCTGTAAGCATGTCCAAAAGCGCGTATGGGTCTTCACTGCACAAATCGTATCGCAAACCCTCCATAACCTCCAATTCCGTTGCCAAAATCTGGGTTGAGAGCATTTGAAACTGCGGTGATTTGCCGTCCAATCTTTGTGTCGCATCGTGTTGTGAAATCGAGCCGCTTTCACTGGATTTTACCAAATGCACCTCATTCACAAAGTCGTGCCATGAACATCTGCGAGAGTGAGCTTTCATGAATAAGTGGAGCGTCGCTGCGGCTACAATTTCAACTGTTCGAATATTCATCGCATGGAAAGTGAAGTAGCGATTCAATGCAATGATGGCGCTTGTGGCATCCTCTCGGTCCAAATGAAGCGTCTTAACGATGTGTAGAATGCCTTTTACACACTTGATTCGCCGATTTTCTTCCAACGAAGCTGAGATTCCAGCGCGGCGTGTTGGTGAATTTTCCATTTGTTCAACGCTGACATACCAGTTCAATTTGCGTCCAAAGCAATAGGGACGCGTCTTCGGGTCTGGTTCATCATGCACGAGCGCTTCTTTGTTTTCATTGCCGTGCATAGCGTTACTTGAGTCAGTTAAGGAGCCATCATCCATTGCGGCCGAGTGACGATGATGCTTTCGTAGTGCAAAATTTCGCTTGGATCGCACGAAGCTGTCCACTTCTTTCCTTCCAGCCCTGAAGACGCGAAGTTTTTGGTTCTGAAACTCACGATTGTGCAGTATTCTCAGAAAATAAGGCGCGTGCTTGCTGTCGTTCAACTCCACAAGGGCCCAGCCAGACGCATCATCAAAGAAAAACATGTCCAAGTTCACCAGAACGTTCGGAGGCGGGCGAGGCGCAATCCCCATTCCAAAACTCCTGCGCTCATCCAAAATAAACAGTTTGCGCAGAGCAGCTTCAGTGCATGTGAGAGGAATGCCCTTCACCAGAATTTTGTTGGTGACAAGAGACCCATCGGCATCCAGCAAATCGCCATCGTGGTTTCGTCTAGGTGGCTCAGCTAACTTGTCTTCATCATTCCTGCGTGAAGATGGTGTGTTTGCTGTACGTTCATAGGTCAACGGGGAGCCATCTTCACGTGGCTTGGGAGACGGATCTCTACTACTGGGAACACTGTCGGTCATTCGTTTTTTCGGAATTGAGAACACGGCCTTTTCGATTTGATCCTCTGATAGACCATCCAATTCAACATACAAGTGCCAGTCTTCGTCACTTAGATGGACCAGTTGATCGCGATTCGGAGGTGAGTCAAAGAGTTTGTCCGTGAAGTACACGTTTTCATCGTAAATAACCTCGTACGTGCCACTGCTTTCGTCGTAACTACAAAGCGAAGAAAGTCTGTGAGTCCTTCCACACACCAGACACATTCATGCTTACAGGTCTACCTTTTCACAGTCGCAATGCTGAACGTAGAGTGGTCATCCTTCGACCGATATATTCGAATGCGTCGATCCACCAACACAAAACCGATTTCTGTTGCTGTGGGTTCCCTGAAAAAGCCTTTCGGCGTAATGTCCTTTAATGTGTCGCCTTCCGTTCCGATAATACCCTTGCAGTTGACCGATCCGCAATAGCATCTATAGATCAATCAGTCGAGCAAAGCACTCAGTAAAGTTGAATTACGGAGCACATGAAAGCCGTAAGCAATCATACTTGATCTGTCGTGATCCGAGCGCCTTCCATTGATAGTCAAACGTGAGCTCTTCGCCCTCGTGGATATCGCACAGCGCGATCACTGCAATCCGCGTTTCGCCCTTTACCGTCCACTTCTCCGTTTTGCAGTTAGGCTCGCAGCTGTGGTTCACAAAGCGCGTAAAGCTGCCCTTGTCACGCGCGTCAATGTAAATGCCAGGCTCCAGCATCAGGTAGTAAAAATTGAGCTCATGCTACTCAGCACAGCAGCCAGTCAGTCGCATTAGCATACAAGCCGTAGCAGTAACAAGCGCATGCTTCGTACTCTAGGAACAGTCTTCAGCCTTCGGTTCAGCTCCTTCTGGTCGATGATCTCGCCCACGTACTCACCAACGATACTTGATTGCGCAATCTCCTGCTTGGTGCGCACGCCAAAGCCCTTGTGCTCCGTCTGCGGGCAAGAGAGATGACTGCATGAGCTTCTGCATCGCGTCAGCGCAAAGAGGAAAGCCTCGTACCTTAAACGCCTCGAGCTCTGGGAACAGGTCCGGATTCTGCAGCCGCTGGTTGCAGCAATACTCGCCAGCGCGGCACCGCGGATTGCACTCGACGTACGTGGCAAAGTTGAGACAGGATACGTCGTCACAGCGCTTCTTGTCCACGTCCATATTGTCCGGGTACTCGCAATAGCAGACCGACTGCGCGTCGTCGTCGTCCTCGCGCTGCGGATACACCTTCTCCCGCGGCAGATGCTCCAGCGGGTACTCGTTGCGCTCGATCAGCGTCACGGAGCGCAACGCCTCGAGCTGCTCGCGCGACACGCCTTGGCCATCGCCTCTGCCGGCGCCCCCATCCTGCGCTACGGCGTCGCGCTCGCGGCTGCGACTGCGCCTCCGAGCGCTCTCCGCGTCGCTGTCGCTTCGCATTCCGGTTTGGGCGCCACAGCCGATATCCCGCCAAAACAACCCCACGGCGTAACCTCGCTTCTCGTACCCCAAGAACACACGAGTAACCAGAAACGTACCACTATTTTGGTAGGTATTTTCGTAAAATTGAGGAACTTGGCACAATCCGCAAGATGGAGCACGAGGGCGAGGCGCATGAGCGGCCGACGATCGCGATACCTGTGGCCAGACGCGCGCCGTCCGCCGGTGCCCTATCGTCACTGCTGTGCGCGTCGACGCCCACGGGGGAAAGCCCGTCGCCCGTGGCCGTGGCGGTTGAGCAGGAACCGCCAAGACGCAAGACTGGGCTCTCGAGCCTCATGAACTCCCCCATGGACGAAGACATGGACGATAGTAACAGCAGCAGTGTCAGCAGCGGTGACAAAGCAGATGGATCTGTTAGCAGCGCTAATGGAGTCCCAGGGACTGGAGAGGACGACCCAATGACGCCACCAGCGTCTGTGCAGTCGCCGACCGATGTCGTAGAGCCTATCGCATGGGCGGATCCGGAGCTGGAAGCGCTACAACGAGTGGTTCTCAAGGCACTTGACGCTGCAACGCAGCGTGATGTCGCACCTCCGACCAAGAGACAGAAGAAGAGCAAGCACAATCGCAAAGCCAAGCTTCAAGCGCCTTCCGGTACGTTTGAGTCTTGCGTTGCATCGGATAACAAACAAGCGACTAATGCGTTCTCTTATAGATGGCGGTATGCAAGAGATGCATCAATGTGTTCGTCAGCTCAACCACAAGATATGCACTCAGTTCGCGTCGTCGCAGAGTCTTGAAGACGTCGTGAAGTTTTGTCTGACCGGTTGCGAGATGCTGCACCAACGAGACAGCATAGAAAAGCTGTTCGTGCAAACCAACAAGACGGACTCTCAGTCGGTTAATGCGCTTGACTATGATGCCACCGTTGCAAATATCATGGCCAAGCCCATTTGCTCGCAACTGATCAGTGTGGTTCGTCGTGCGCTTATGAGTAGCCCTGACGACAATGCCCACGACTTACTTGCTCGCGTCTTGGACTGGATGCTCGCGACGCCAGCCACGTGGATCTGGTCGTGGGTTTTCGTTGCGCTGGGTCATGCGAATGAGTATTTGGTGCAAGAATTCCTTTTACGACAAGTGGTACTGTGCGTTGATACTCAAATCATTGCAGTTTTGCTACCGGTGCTCGAGTATTTTGCCACCAAATTTCCTGCGCAAACGCTTGATATTATGCGTGACTTGGTTGATGACATATCGTCTGCGGATCCAGTTACTGGAGTCCAAGGCAGAGTCCCTTCTGTACTATTGACCCAATTATTGTATATTGCGAGTGATTCACCAGCGATTATCAAGGCGTGTGATGACAGTTTCCAATGGATTGTCACGAAAGATTTGGTGAAAAAACTCTTAGCTGTTGCCAGAAGCGATAGCATTTACTCAAACGTAACAAATATCGTTCGAAGGCGCAGCGCAGAACTGGTTCATTCAAGTTTTCAGATAATCATGCTGATTCAAGAATTATCTGATGTGCCGGCACTAGCAGAGGCAGCGACTGCTTTCCACGAAGAGCTATTAGCATTTGCTGCCGAAGAAAAATCGAAGTCGTTCTTAAAGCACATTCATCGGTATCTTCCTTACATTTGTCAAACGGTTCTTCGCTTGGCTTCTTGGGATACCAGCGACCCACGCAACCAACAACAATTCGCTTGGTGGCGTCAGTGGCTGGTGCTTATCTGCTCGCATATATCAAGGAATGAAGCGACGAATCATCTATTGGAGGCCGACTTTACGGTTTCAAATGGAAAAAAACAAGCATCAAACTCAGAACTCGAGCCTGGTGACCAGTCGTTTTGTGATCTTCTTCGCGACATGTTACTTCCATTCCCTCGTGAGTACGGAGCATTCTTGCAAAAACTTCTGCGATCTTGCCAGGTATCTTCATCTCGTGGTCAACAAACCCGTTTCCTGGTGGCTCTTCAGTGCTTATTAGCGCGTGGCAAGCACGACACCGAATCGGCTATCGCACTTGGTCTCCCGCTGACGTTAAGCATCTATTCAGCAACCAAGGATAGCACGCTCCTCAAATCGTTCTTGAGTGTGGACACGTGGGAAGAAAGCTGGCAGCAATTCCGATTATGGCGTGTACAAAGTGGCGCCGAACTGTGGGAAGGTTTATTGGATTTGTGTTGTGCAAATGATCTCTCAGTAGCCTCGCGTGCTCTGACGCTTTTGTCACAGACTCCATTTGTATCTTTGGAAGACCCAGCATGGCAATATCAGTGCCTACGCAAGGTTGTGAACACATTTTTCCATTTCTTACGACAGTACCGATCCGAAATGATGCGTTGTGCGCAATCTGATGTTGAACGTGACCAGAAAACGGAACTAGAATCTCAGAAACGGCTGGAAGTTTTTAAGCGCGTCGTGTTTCGGCTACTTGCGCTGGACGGCGGGGTCGCTCATTATGCGTCGTCAGTTTATGGTGCGTTCATCTCGCTTTGGATCGATTCGCTGTGGAACGTGACGTCTCCAACGAGCGTTCCGACGCACTTCCCTAGTCAAAAGCATAACAGTGGACCTGAAGATCTGGACCTTGTTGCATCAGGAATAGACCGCGTCGTGATCAGGTCTGAACGAACCATCAGCTCCAAGTGCACAAATCTGCAGTCGTCCAAGGTAATCACACACTTTCCCGAGACAATCGTCTATCGCAAGACTCTGGACAAGTCATGGGAGCAAGAGATGGACGCAGCTCGTGCCTGTAGTGTGTATGCAACAGACCTCTTGAACCAAGTGCTGAGTTCAACCACGAGCTCAATTGGATCATGGGAGAGCGACCTCGAGCATCGGGAACGCAGGCTCAAGGCCACGATCGATCTTCTGCTGGAGCGTTCTATTCCGTGTTGCGGTATTCCGAGTGATGAAAGCTACAAGGAATTGCTACCCCATCGATCGAGTGTGGATATGGATCTTCGTATTGAGCAATGGCTCAATCACTTTCCAGCTTTCTTACCGCTTCTTCGCTCTTTGATCGCTGTGGCTGGATCAATGAACTCATCGCAAGCTCTGCGTCTGCTTCCGTTGATCAAGTCGGCGCTCGTGGTGCTCGTGGGCCACTGGAACAGTGTGAAGGGCGACTTGGAGTTTGAAAACATGGATGTGCCTCCATACATGCGCAATCGCAACCAGCTTGCTCTGACCTGTGAGCTCGTTGATCTGCTGGGTCTTGCGGATTGGGTGCCGATTCAATTGGGTCGCACCGCCGAGCTGCTGCCGTTCACCACTCCAGCCGATATCCGTTCCATCTTGTTCAGCTGTTGGTATTATCTCGCTGACCACCCGCCCTCTGCCACCAACGTAGTCAGTGGCGCCATCCCACTTGACTTCTTCCTCGTTCCGTTGCGGAAGGCCTTGCGCAGCAACATGAGGAAGATTGGAGCCAAGTATGCGCTGTTTATGTGCTGAAGCAAACTGTTCAGTTAACAAAATCAGATTTCGTTTCTTTTCCTTGAAGACGGTAATGTTACCCTTTCTCTAGTTTTGCACAAGTAAAATTCAATCGATGGATTCTTTGATAATCCCAATAATACCCATCTTGAGTAATTGCCCAATAAAAAAATGGGTTTTTGAATCCAATGATGCAATCCTTCTTTTCCACCAATTATATTGTCGTTGATTCCCGCGTCGCCCAGTCATTGGCTTGTCACTGCATAACCCTGGCCCTGATTCGTCATAACCGGGACTTCGTTCTTCCGAGGTCCTGCATGCCGCATAGAAGGAAACGACCTTCAAAGAGAGAAGAAGAGAGGGGACATGATGGCGTCCGTAGACCTCTCCGGCCGCGTCTCGGGCGGTAGGTACGGCGGCGCACAACAGCAGCAGAGCGGACTGCCTCTGCCCAGCGGGCGCTATGCGTCCACACCGTCTTACCGACCGCCGTATCCGCCATCGCACGCCGCGTCCGGTACGAAGTGCAACACAACGCGTTCTGGCATGAGGTGGGCGCTGTTCTGACGGTATTGCCATGTGGCTACAATAGAAGCCGGGCGCATGAAGACCGAGCAAGTGGTGCTGGAGTTTCTGTATAAAGTGTCTGAGCTGATCATCCAGTCGCGCGTCAAATTCCCGTCTGAGACAGATCAACATCGTCGAGGCAACCGCCGCGCGCGTGTACGTGGCTGACTGTCTCGAGCGTTTATTTTCGATTGTTGAAGCTTGATACTAATACTGAGTTGATACTCTGTGCTCGCTGCAGTTCAATCTCGATATTGAAGAAGTGCCATTCGTGCGCGAGGCCATGGCAGTGTGGAAAGACGACGTGCATCGACCGTTAACAGTCTTGATCTTTAGCGAGAACAGTGAGGACGGACAGCGCGTGTTGCTGGAGAAATGGAGCGTCACGTACGACATGGAAAGCGCACGTCATTTGCCAGTGAACGGCAGTCAGCTGGGCGCCAGCAGCTCGAGTCGGGATGTGATCCAGCAGCTCAAGGAAGTGTGCAAGAAGATCGGCGTGCTGCTGCGTGCGCTGTTCTCATTCATGCGGCAGTTGCCTGCGCACCGTCTGTATCGGGAATCGTACCATTCGAGCTTGTCGTACTCGATCGTGGCTAACAACAACGATGACGCGGCGCTCTTTGATCGCGATGTTGCGACGCACAGCCACAGTTTCCTCCCGATCGAGACCCCGTTTGGATTCCTGACGCTTTCGACTGTGTATCGCGCGTATTGCGATCAGATCATGCATGAGCGACGCAGCGAGGCGCCCACACCGATGATTTTCTCGGACAATGTGATCATTCAGGACTATGTACCCACTTCTCCTGAACTGGCTGCGCGTAACCAGACGCTATTGCAGGACGCTCTGCAGCAAGCTATGGACCATGATGATTTATTAAGCAGCTCTGACCGCCGAAGACGATCGACGCCCGACCATTTCGTGGAGGCAACGCCAGCGAAGTCACGAACGCAGAGCATTTCTCAACCCATGGCGATCCCGCATGCGAAGGCATCGACTGTGTATGAGGAAAACACTCTCTCGCCAAAAGCGAATCAGAAGGTGATCCAACATGCGCATTCTTATGGAGATCCGGAACGGCTTCGAACGTTGACGACCAATCCGCACATCGCACCAGCACCTTACGGATATGGCAATGTGGCGATTGAAAGTTCGAGTGCGTCTCCAAGCCCTACGCCAGAGCTATGGAGCAACAGTGACGAATCGTCGCAGATGACCAGTCGACACAGTTTTTCTCCGGCGCATAATGCTGATGAAGCTGTAAATATGCATCCGTTGTCGACTCCACCGCGACACCCGAACTCGCTGACATCGCTGAAGAATAGCAGATTATTCATGACAAACTCGGGGCACAGGCGAAGCATAAGCGACCAGCAGCAACAGCAGCAGCAGCAGAATTCGTATCGATCGTCATTAGAAAATTTCTCGTTGGATGGAGGCCCCCCACACCAGCAGCAATCACCCTCATCTCGACCCGCTGTCAATCCATCACGCGTCCAGACGCTTCATTTTGGAACCACTAGAAGGACCTCGGCTACTCGTGGCTACAGTGTGGAAGAAAGTGTTGAACATCTGCCTACGAAGACAGGTTCATCACCGTCCATGACGCCGCCATTTACATATGCCGATGCACCGATGCAATCTAAGAGATCTGCGGCACCACAAATTATGCACGAAGTTTCAACCGTTTCGAATCCAAGAAGTACGCGTGAGTTTGGCAACGTACCTTCATTTAGCTCCAGTCCGCCCTTCCATGCCAACCCGTGCGAGTTATTGTCCACATCCCCAGGATATTCTTACAGCAAGCAGATCCCTTGGTACAACAAAGACACACGACACCTGCCGACCTTCGCGACGACCGATCAAGGTCAGTTCCGACGACGAGGTAGCTCCTCAGGATCAAATCCTGAAGGATCGCCTGATAGTGCAAACACACGCCAAAACAAGCTGCGGGCATTCTCGACTGAATTCCTAGACAGTAGTGCTGGTATTTGGGGTGTTTCCCCTGACACCCCTGACGCCTTTGGGCAAGGATTTGCAGACTCAAATGGTTCTAATCGCCAGCGTCTGCTTTCATTCTCCAGTGGTGCGGATATCGGCAGCAGCTCTTCGCAATACGAAGGAGATTCGGATCTTATGCTCCCATTTGCTATGGGAGATATGGAAACACTTTCCACGACGGCTACTGTGACGACGACGGGATCTGAATCGAGTCGACCTTCATTTGACGGATCGACAACCAGTGACGGCGTGGCTGTGAAGCGAGCATCATGGGATACAGCCTCGGTCGGCAACTTTCTTCACCAGTTGAAGCACGCGCCACGGTTGCACACTGCGACAGGAAATACTGGTGAACCAGTGGCCCAGCAAGACCCCAAGACTCAAATTACGTCGGAAGCTGTGCCAGAGTCGCCGTTTGACGACGAACTTGAAGGCTTTCGCCATTTGCGCGATGAGCTTGCGTCCATTATGTAAGCCGACAGCAGCGCACTATTTTGTCATTGTCGTGGCTGTAAATTTAGTTTAATAAAAGAAAGAAAAAGGGAAGCACCATTTTTACAAGATTCTGTGAATTCGATCAAGCTCTAAAACAGGTAAATCTGTTTATCGGCAAACCCAAGCTCTCGCAGATAGACTCCGACAGCATCGTCAAACGAGGGTGGTCCGCAATGAAAGACCGCAACGCTCGATGTTGGTTCCGGCAGCAGCTCTTCAAGCAGTGTCTTGTCCAGACGACAGATGCGGAACGAGTTCAACTCGTTGCGATCGTTAGGACTGGCATTTTTCAGCACATGATGGATCTGAATGCGTCCTGGGAACATATTGGCCAACGGTTCGAGCTGTCCAAGCGCGATGATATGCTCAAGCGATTGGCTGCAGTACACGAGCATGATCTTGGTCTGATCTTTTGCAGACTCAAGGGCGCCTCGCACGAGCTGGAGCATAGGCGTGATCCCAGTACCTGCAGCGATCATGACAAGGTGCTTTACGTCTTGAGACTTGACACTGTTGCGAAGGACAACACCGGGACTTGAGTATCCGATGACGCCCTGGGGCCCGAGCATCTCGACCATCGAGTCAAGAGGTAGAGTATCGAAATGACTCGTGAGCAATCCATCCGGATAGATCTTGACCAGCAAATCAAAACCACCAGGCTACGTTGCAACACACGTAAGCAGCCGCAAACGAAGGGCGACGATGCCGTCAGTACCTACCTGGTTAAGCTTGGACGCGGGCGTGAAAGCACGCTCGATCGTTTTGCCACGGATCGTGAACCGGACCTTAAGATGCTGGCCAGGGACTTCCAGACCCTGCAAAAGCAAACGCCATGAGCTGATTTGTCGCAACGACGGCAAGCAGCATTTCGCACCAGAAGCTTCTTTGGCGGCAGTTCAAACGTAAACTTGACCACGTTCGGGTTGACTGTCCGCTTGGCAATCAGCTTGAACGACCGCCACTGCTTGGGATCGAGAGCGAACTTGGACGAAGAAGAGCTCTGCTCAATCGAATCGGGATCCAATTCCCCAATGTAGCATTTCTGGTCGATACAAAAAGTTAGCAATCGGCTTAAGCGCGTTCCTAGAGTTAGAGCGACGCACCTCCAGCATGCTGTGGCCGTTCACCCACGCGTGCTTCTCGTTGAAGAGGTCTGTGCAGTCTCCTCCGGCCGAGAGCATGAGATCCGCAATACCTCCTGGGTGATACCGCAAATACGGCGTCATGTTGTACACCTGACGCATCCGATCTGAGCTCTGAAGGCCATCTAAAGCGATGCAAGCACATGACACCGCACCTTTCCATCGAGTACGCTCCAGCAGTCCTCCTCCGTGTTGTGCATACAGACTTCGGCCATGGGGATCGCCCGGCGCGGCGGACGACCACGCAGTCCCGAGAGGTCCTGGCCGGACTGCGTCAGACGCATCCAGTGCTAGTGGAAGAGAGAATTGTCAGTCCCCGGTGTGAGTGTACGTCAATGTCAACGTAGAGCACCAGTTGGCTGAAGCCTGGCGGTAGCGGCGTCTTCCGTCGCTCATGCGCGCTAATGCGACATCCGCCGCCCTTGCTGCTCATGTTCTGCCGGTTCAGTCAGCACTGATGAGAGTCCTCTCGTCAATACCGGTACAATATACCGGTATCTGACTGCTGGACTGGCACACTGGTCCTTGTCGACATCAGGTCAAATAACCAGTCCTTATTGGTCTTTCGTGTCTTCGTGAGCCTGTTTGTGGGCGATCGCAAGTGTGAGAGACGAGTTATGCGTTTTAGACGTAACTCGCAGGAACGCATTGTTGCCGTGGTAAATTATAAACCATAGACTGCTTGGGAACGTCTACCTACAGTCGGCGGTGGTTACCTACAGTCGACGGAATTCAGCTCTCAATATTATGGAATAATTTGGACACTTTCGAGTTTTGCGCTTTGGGAATGCCTTCCTGTACCTGAGTTCATAACGGACTCAAAACGACGATCAATAAGAGTGTTGACCGCGTGCATCGCTCTTGTCGACATACTGATCGTCTAAATAGCTCTGGTCAAAACGCTTTCGAAGCAGCAATTGAAATTCAATGCGAGCATTAGAACAGAACTCATTGGGCTTGATCATCAATTCCACCATAGCCAGACCACAATGGCAATTTCACCATTAATCGCCATTTGGATCGCGCTGCAAATGTGCCAATATGACTGTTCTATTCTTTGGCTCTCGCGTTGATTCTTCGAGAGAGAACTGTTTCTCTGCTATTTCCTTAATAAGAATAACACACGTTACATCGCACCGTCGGTTTCGCTGTGATCAGAACCCAGTCAGAGTCATGAGAAGCTTCTTGATTTCCAACTCGCAATATTTAAGCATTCACTTGTGCGGAGTATTTACACGAGTGATAAAATGATGAGTCATTGCCTTTGCTTCCGGACCTTATGGTTCTCGTTCTGTACTTTGTCCTCTCAATACAAGCGTCAAACACCAAGATCTGCTGATCTTCTGAAAATGAATCTCTGTAGCAATGGAAATGCTATATATTTAGTGATTATAGCAGACTGACTCACCATCGCAGTATTTCTTGCAGTTTCAAGTCGCGTCCATTCGTAATTATTCCTGCGAGGCAACAGTCGGCAAGTGCAGCGTGTGACCGATTGTCCGAATGCGATGGCTGATGAAGAGTGCTCTCCTGTGTATCACGTGACGTCGTACGACTCGAATCGCTCATATCTCGTTCAAGCGCCTGCATCGGACATTGACACCTACATTCGATTTAGTCGCGTCCGCTGTCTACTCTCCGTCTTCAGCTTGCTGCTCGTGTGTTCAGATGTCCCGCGCTCAGGGCTTGGATTGAAAGACTTGACAAGTATCATGGTTCCCATTACACCTGATTCAGGAGCGTTCTTCGGTCCGTACGCATATCCAGTCGTTCGGATTACCAAAATGCCATCAAACAGTAAGAACCTGTATCAATACGAAGGCTCGTGTGATGGCGAGGAGATCACGTCGGCAGAGGTATGGTCGTATAAATTTGATAGCGTGTCTATCGCACAGCGAGCTCTCCTTCAAGAGCTGCAAGCTACAACTGCGTGGCCGCAATGCATTCTGTACCAGGAGGATTGCGCTGACACGCGAGTGAGTTTAGAGACCACCTTTGCGATGATCGATGCACTTGTTAGTGCTGTACACGTCAAGTTGTTTCCGAACCAAGAGACCGGCGCAACGTCTCAGCCGTTCGGCTTTATTGCAAGCAGCAATTGGATCGACCGCATCCATCACTACCTGCTAGCATTGCTCCGCGTATGGCGCCAAGAGATTCGAATCGCCAGCGTGCACTATTATCAAGTTAAAAAACATAGCAACGCGTCTCTCGATATCTGTGACCGAAGCACACCGTATGTGAATCGGCCGTTCGAGTGCGACATGGGCATTGGATGGCTGAACACGTTGAACGATTCCACCACAGCACCCCTGCTTCCATTTGGCAAACATCTTTGGCTGCGAGTTCAAAGTCTCCAGCAGTTGTACCCACACCTCAATCTTGACGTCACGATGATCTCATCGATTGTAGTGTCTTCGAATGTGCACGACGCGTATCCTGCACGCTGGGCTTTCTTTCGAATCGATATCGGAGAGGTGACAACGTTGATCCGTGGGCGATCATGCTTTACGGACATGACAGCGTCCCTGACAAAGGATTCAGATTGCGAGACTGTGTTCGTGGATGACTATCGCTACGAGAGATCTACAATCTTGACGGACGTGAATCAATGGTATTACGTTGCCAGTATTCTGCGTGGATTCTCGCAATGCTATATATGGCTACGTCTCGTATTGCTATGGTTTGGCTGCTACAAAGCACGATCGAGTGAGCCAAAGTTTCTACGTGCCTCACGTTGGGAGGTACTGCGGTGCACTTGGGCCACCTTCTTTCGTATCCCAGGCAACGTCATCGTATATACAAGCTGGATGTCTTTGCTCGGCTATGCTGCGGCCCATTTACTTGACTCGACACTTGTGCACACGCATGCCGATGTACTTGGAGCCTCCCTTAACGGAGTCAATTCGTACGGGTTCGTGACGTTTGCACAGGCAGCGTCAGTTCAGATGCGCAATATATGGAGTTTGGCTGCACTCAGCAAAGTGCTGATTCTAATCCAAGTGCACTGCTTACCAGCGCGTTGGCAGCAAAAGCACGGTCTGCAAAGTGTTCGTGGAGGATGGATTGGATTTATTTCGGCACTCACATTACTTGGACCTCGTCGTGTGATAGCGGCTCGGAATTCGAATGTTACATCCGTGCGCTCGATTCCGAGTGAATCAATACTGTCCCGTGCGCACTTGGCTTTCCAGGGCGAAGTGACACCAGAGTTTGGGCCACGACTGGATATTAAAACCATTTTTGAGGCTTGTTTTTGGTCGCTGAGTGCGATATTGTCACTGAAATGCTGCATTGCGTTGGCTCGATATCGCTGGCGAAATCCAGACCGACCAAGCCTGAGTCGCATGCGCTCCTCATTAGCTACGAGTGTATTTTTCTGTCGAAACAACTACCTGCCGTACAGTGTTGGTACGCTCTTCGACGCGTCTGCTCTCAGCATCTTTTGGCGTATCACTCTTGTACGTTCGAAACGTATTCAGATTCGACCTCAAAGTAGCAGCATTATCAGATTTATTGCTTCGTCCACCGCACAATCCATGAAGAAATTATCGATTGGATTCCTGAATTCAACGGCCCGAGCGGCTCAAAGAGCACCATCAGCACAGACCTTGACATGCAGATCATGCATTATGAGCAATACTCAGTGGGGGTGGCCGTCAGAACAAGGATGCGCTGATCATGACAATTTCTATCGGATTGATCACCGTTCCCACGCAATTTGGTCCATGGTGCGACTAATCAATCTGGCTATGCTCACAGATCCGATAGTGTGGCTGTCATTGTACCTATTCAGTCGGCCACTATTTCTATATCGAATCCCCTATGATCGGTACTCAAAGAAGTCGAAACTCGTTCTTCTTCCTTGTAGTCCGCAGCTGATAGAAGAGTCTGAAGACCATTGCAACTATGATCTTGTGGACATTATAGATTCTTCTTCTGTTCCATGGACATTACTATTGGAATGTGGATGACGCATACACTAAAAGACCCAATTCAAAATGTGTTAGTGATTCCAGGCTTTCCTGAGGTGAAAATGTGAATCATCTGTAGTTTGTATGGAAGCCAGGCAAGGTCATACACATTATTAATTTATCATGATGATGTGAATTAAAACCCCATACTTAAAGCCGCGTTGAGGTGCTGAGGCAAGAACTTCCTCGATATATTTTTGATCTCACCCTGTTTTCAAACAGAATGTGGTTCGCATCTGAGTCCAAGGCTAAAATCAGAATTGGCGGCCTTTATTTTAAGCTCAACAGCTCAAGGCGATCTCAACCTTAATGCAGGGGACTGAATCGTAATGTATGCACAGACAACAACCCCGGAATTCTGCATCCGCTCGTCCAATCATGAGCATGGCCAAGCGCGTCAGCTATACCGTGTCCCACTGCCTGCAAGTGATATCGATCAATGCATCCAGTTCAGTCGCCTTCGGTGCTTGCTTTCGCTGTTCAGTCTGCTTCTGGTCTGCTCCGATATCCCACGCACAGGGTTGGGAATCAAAAACATGACTGAAGTCATGACTCCGACATCGCCCAGTGCTGGGATCCACTTTGGACCGTACGCGTACCAGACTGCACACATCATCAGAGTACTGGATGGAGACGCAATTCACTACGAAGGATCACGCGGTGGCCAGAATATCACGGCAACACAAGTTTGGGCGTACAAACTCGATAGCGTGTCGATAACTCAACGTGCTCTCGTTCATGAGCTTGGTGTGCAGGCTGCCTGGCCTCGTTGCTTGCTGTATTATGAAGACTGTCCCAGCGAGCAGTTGTCTCTTGAAACGACCTTCAGAATGCAAGACGCGCTCGTAACCTCAGTGCATGAGCAACTGTTTCCAGATCGAAGGGCAGGAATCACGAGCCGGCCCTCTGTGTATCTCGCGTGGAGCAAGTGGTCTGATCGACTCCATCACAAGCTCATCGAGTGGTTCTCGTGGCATCGTGAGAGTCGGATCTTCAGTATTCATTACTATCAGTTGGCGAATCAAGACAATTCAACAGCGCTTAACGTATGCGATATCCGCGTTCCATTCAAGCACCGTCCAGTGATATGCAGCATGGAGATGGTTTGGATGTGCCCTTCAGTGACTGGAACCGACACAAACGTTCGAATTGAAAGCCATATCCAGAGCCGCATTGACGTGCTGAGGCAGCAATCTCCTCATCTCTTCCTCGATATGACATTGATCTTTGCTCTTAATGCGAATTCAAACAGAAACGACGGCCCACGATTGGGTTTGTCTTTTGTCCAAAGTGAGTACCACGAAGTGACGACGTTGATCCGTGGCCGATCCTGTTCATCGGGGCGACTGAATGAATCCGAGTGCGAGACTGTGTTTCTAGACGACTACCGCTACGAGCGAGCGGCGCTCGTGACTGATATAAACCAGTGGTATCGTATTACTAGCGCTCTCCGTGCATTCTCGCAATTCTACATGTGGATCCGAGTTGTTATTCTATGGATCGGATGCTACAAAGCACGGTCTTGTGAGCCTAAATACGCAAACGCTACACATTGGCAGCTCTGGCGCTGTACGTGGGCGACCTTCTTTCGCATCCCAGGGAACGTAGTCGTGTACGCTGGTTGGATCCCAATACTTGGCTATTCAGTGGCGCACTTGATCGATGTGACTCTTGTTCACATGCATGCTGATTTCCTGGGAGCGTCTTTAAATGGTTCGGAACGGTTAGATTTCTGGACATACTTGACCGCGGCATCAGTTCAGATGCGAGATATCTGGATGCTTGCGTTGTTAATCAAGGCATTTGTTCTCATTCAAACACATTTGGCACCGTTTCGATGGCGCAGAAAATTTGGATTGATATGCATTCGTGGCGGATACGTTGGATTTATTGCGGCATTGACAGTGGCCGCTCCGTATAAAAGGAACAGCTATCGTAACTCGCAAGTGCTCACTCTGCAGCGTCTTCCGGTAGCAGCTATTCTGCCCCAAGGGCAGTTGCGCATGGACAAGGTCGAGTTTGGCTTTCGACTGGATATCAAGACTGTGTTTGAAGCTGCTTATTTCACGTTTGCTGTCGTCATGATCGCGAAATTATGTCTTAAAATTTTGCGATATTGGAACCAGTCGTCCACCAAGAAGAAAGCTTCAAGTGTATTGTTTGGGACCGGATTGTTCGCCTGTCGTTCGTATTATGTGCCTTATAGTGTCGGTACTATTTTCAGCTGTACGTACCTGAGCATCTTCTGGCGCATGCGTCTCGTGGGGACACATTGCGATGACACCTCAAACAAAGGCCCACGCTCAGCAATCACTCCATTTGGACTCACCGAAAACAAATCAGTAACTTGCAATCGATCATCTGCGCAATGCAGCGAACGCGCTGCGATGAAACACCAATGGGGAGTTCCACAGGCACAGGGTTGTGCACTGCACGATGGCATTTTTCACGTCCGCTGTCGTTCCAAAACTGCGTGGTCGATGGTGCGCCTTACCAACCTAGCCATGTTTACCGATCCGTTAGTGTTGCTTTCATTGTACGGACTCGGGAGACGTTTGTATCTTTATCGAACCGTTTTCGATAGAACAGAGAGGCTTGTCCTGTTGCCATGTTGCCCGATGGACCTCCAGGACGATCTTGACTGTTATAACTTGATTCGCGAATATGAACTCGTGGATTATGTCGACTCATCGTCAGTTCCCTGGTCTCTTCTGCTTCAGTGTGGCTAGCTAGACTCTCCCTTGGATGAATGTTATGTTTTAAGAAACTTGGTTGATCTTTTTGAAGTGAATGAAATCTCCATCGATTATTCGTTGATAGTTTTATCTTGGCAAAATCTGCCGCTAACTCTCAGTATTTGCTCCCACAAGGCGCCTCGATTTCCTGATATCGGAACAAACCTGTTACATACGTAAGATTTGCATCTGATACTGTCGTATCTGACCCGATGGCAACCACCACACAATCTCCCATTATACAGCGTTGACACAACAATTACGCAGTCAAATTGTATGTAGCCGCAACGAACCTATTTCAATCTCATTTATATACGCCAGATATATCGTACGCATGACCACAGATTTTAAATGAAAAATTGGCTGAAAATTTCGCAAAATGCGCGACAAAATGAGTTTATGTTGCGGATGTTTTCGTCGAAATCTGTTTTTAGAAACTTATTTTGAGCTCTACTGTAACGGTTAACTTCGGCGTGTCGTCGGCCACTGCTAAGTATCGAAATTGAGCCGAAGATAAGGTATGTACCTGACATGAGTATACTGAGGTAAACGTAACACATCATTCTTTCATCTGGCCATCTGCTTCCAAGTCGTCGCTGTCGCCCAAGACGCGCTGCTACTGTCGATCATGCTCTCGCTGAATTCATGCAGCCCCAGTTGTCGGTGCTACTGCGGCAGATGCTCCTGTTGTCATCGTGTCCCGCTTTGCGCGTCACTCGGTCATGCCCAGGCAGTTGCTGGGACTCCTACTGTCGCTACTCGTGCAAACCAAGAAGTGAAAGTCTGCGCTCATCCCAGATACCAACTTGAGCAACGCCACACCGTCATCATTCTGCGTGTTCGTCGCGAAACGAAAGGCCCCATGATCGTGTCCTCCACCTGCAGTGTTCGTTGCCGCTGGCCTCGCTCGTTTTGATGCCGAAGCTGCCCTCAAGAGCAACGCCACCACTGTCGCCACGCTGGGCGCTCCGACGGCCGAAACGAACAACCCCATTATCGTGTCCTACAACTACAGTGTTGTTGCCGCCGGCCTCGTTCATCTTGACGCAGATGCTGAAGCTGCCAGTAGCCACGGCGTTTGAACACCACGCGCAGGAGAAGCACTTGGTGTACACGATCAAGCTCGCCACGGTTGATGTACCTGCGACCAAAGCAGCGAAGTTGAGTGCCTCGGTCAAGCCCTGAGCAAGGACAAGAAGTCGGTCGCAGATCATTTACCTTAATCATCTACCTCGTGATGGTCGAGTTCGGTACCCACAATGAACTTATCATTGAGGTGCTTGCCGTAGTACTGGCTCAGTTTGTGCGGTCGATGTGCTGGTATTCAATCGTCTTAGGCAGGGGACGCTTGATTACCAGGCCCTTCATGGCGTTCCTGAGCTGCGATCAACACCGAGCACACACAGCATATGCTGATGCGCGAAAAGCATATAACCGGCAACGAATTGAGTGTAGCAACCAGGACGTGAAAAACAACATGGAAACCTTTGCCGCATCGTACGTATATACATTTATAGTGTGCTGGGTCAAAAACGATGTACTAACCTAGCGATCGGTGAAAAGTGGACGCGTGGACCCAGACGAAATGTAGCCCGTTGCCGCTCGGTTAGCTCGCTCCACGCCTTGACGATACCGGTAAGGAGACCGGATCGACGGCGCTTGCGTTTTGCTCCTGCATCTACCACGGCCGACGCAAAACCGCGCGTACTAACAATGATTCACATGTATCTGCCATTTGTTGCATTGCAGATAGCCACCGCTTTCGCTCGCCCTCTTGTGTTGGAGAGGGAATTGGTGGTATGCTCCCAAAGTCCACGACAAACGCGGCGATTTCGATCGCGCGGAGGCAGTCCTTTTGGCTTCTGTTACCTGGCTGACGCGAAGGCGACCTTAGACCTTCTGCGACAAATTGCACCAGAAAATCGGAGAAGCGTTTGCCCTTTAGGGATGCTAGGCTGTCTGGCCATCTTTGAGCATCGCACGGAGACCGGAGAACGACAGAGGCAGGCGCTATGACTGCGTAAGGCAGTGATAACGGGTTGATTCCTTTGGACACAACGGATGACGGCTGGCCGGAATGACTGTCAATGCGATCGAGAACGCGGTGCAGCATGGATTTCAGCTCCTCGTTGCCACTCATCAGCTGTTGATAGCCGACTAGGAGTCGCTTCAGGGTCTCAGCAAAGGTATGAGCCCCGACAAAGTGGAGAGTTCGTTCCTCTGTTGTCAGGCTGTCTTTGACGCTCTGCATTGGTAGCGACAGGATATTATCGGTGACAAAGCGCTTCAGTATCGTGCTGCCCCATTGCAGCAGCTCCTCGTGGGTATTGCGGGGAGGCAATAGCGTAGCGTGAACACGCTGAAGTTCTCGATGCACGATATGGTGCGGTGACAAACATCGTGTCACGATAATGCATCAGCAGCGTGGCTGTTAGACAGTCCGCGAACGCCATTGGTTCAATCTTGAAAAATGCTGGAGCTGGCGTGTGCTGCGCCACCTCGGCGGGCTGAGTGAGACTGAAGGTTCCTTGTAATTAAAGTAGATTGATCGTACTCGTAGACAGACTTGAGAAGCCGGTTGATGTACGCTGCAACGTGAGCATCGCTGTTGCTCGCTGTGATTTGGGAAAAAAAACCTTGGTGATGCGTTGTAAGGGTCGACTATCCGATAGCGAGCCCCTGCTTGTTGAGCAGCGCCCGATCGAGCAGGGCCTTCTTGTCGGTTTTAACGAACAGTATCGTCGATATTGAGCGCAGGTCGTCCATTATCATGGTTGGCGCCTGTTCTTTGAGCCGCTTACCGCTGGATATCGCGAGTATCAGGTACTGCTTTTGCAACACGCGCCGGCAGCGCTTATACCACTCGGGATCGCAGCGAAACAGCATGGTGCCTGTTGTCTCCTCGAGCTGCCTCCGAATAGAGCTGAGATAGCTCATAGAGGTCTGCCAATGGATGTCAGGGTCATTAAATGAATAGGTGAGAAACTTACCGAACACCTCTCTTGTTACGGCAACAGCATTCAGAGAGAAGCCAGAGATGCTTCTTTGGCTACGGGCTTCTTTAAAAAGCTGTTGAATTTGACCTCACAGACGCATCTTGCTTCTTGGAGGAAGAACCTTGCTCGCTCTCCATCAGGTCCACGATCGCGTCGACATCGGCGTCGCACTTCTCCGCCATGATCTTTTCGTTGTTGGATAGTGCTACCATACGACCGTTCACCGTATCGTAATGTTGCTCGAATACACAAGACATATTGTTGCACGAACGTTACTCAAGTTTATAGGGGTAGGTTACAGTAACTTCGTCGACGAAGAAAATGGAATAACCTACTGTACAATCGCCCTGTTACAATAACATGCATGAGTATGCATTAATGTGTCATGTGCGCAGCGAAAGCAACCCAAGCGTTCGACATCCCATCCTCTGGCTGCTCGGCTGATACAACGCCTCAGTTCTATCGCGTGCAATTGCACGGGAATGATATTGACTCAGGTGTGCAAATCAGCCGACTTCGTTGCATTCTCTCACTATTTAGTCTGGATTTGGCATCCCGCGCACAGGTTTGAGCATCAAGAGCTTACGTTCCATCGTGACGCCAACATCTCCTAGTTCAGGGATCCACTTTGGTCTATTTGCCTACCAGGGCGCTCATATTGTCAACAACAACAGTTCAGCAGCTCAATACGAAGGATCAAGTGATGGCGAGATGCTTTCTTCCGTACATATATGGGTGTACATGTTTGACAGCGTTTCTATCCCTCAGCGAGCACTTGTGCAAGTTGTTCAGTTGCAAAAAGCGTGGCCTTCGTGTCTCTTGCGTGGTGAAGAATGCCCCAGCAAACGATTGAGCCTTGAAATCACGTTCAGGATGCAAGACGCGCTCGTGAGTTCTTTGCAGGATCGATTGTTTCCACACCAACAACAAGGTGTAATATCAAGATCGTCAGTGTGGCACAACTGGATCGACCAGATACACTACATACTAACAATTTGGTTCTCATGGCATGACGAGAGACGAGTGTTCAGTGTCCATTATTATCATTTGCCAAACGAAGCTGCGTTTGACATATGTGATGCCCAAGTTCCATTGAAGAACCGCCCGATGATGTGTGATATGTAGATCCGTTGGACGTGTGGCCCCTGGACCGGACCAGAAGTCCCAAATGCCCAAACGGTATGGTCCATGCCGATTCAAAACACATTCAGATTCGAATCGCACAGCTGAAAGAGCGATATCCTGCTCTGGCATTTGATCTGATGCTGATTTCGTTCGTCTCAAATGAGCACGATGGCCCACATGTGGGCTGGGCTTATTTTCGGAGCGAATACCACGAAGTGACAACACTAATTCGTGGGCATTCTTGTGCCTCACATTTAACTCGTTTTCCCAATTGGAGTGACTCGGAATGTGTCACTGTATTTGTGGATGACTACCGCTATGAGCGATCGACACTAGTGACTGATGTAATCAACTGCTATCCTATTACTTGAGGTCTTCGCGGGTTTTCTCAGTGCTACATGTGGGCGCGTGTCATTTTGCTTAGGCTCGGTTGCTACAAAGCGCGATCTAGTACCTGAAATACGCAGACACCACACGATGGCAGCTTGTATGCTCTACATGGGCCACATTCTTCCGTATCCCCGGCAATGCCATCGTGTATACGAGTTGGGTTCCAGTGTTGTGGAACGCACTAGCGCATCTAATAGACGCGACGCTCGTGCATATGCACGCTGACAATCTTGGCGCGTCGCTTGATGGCTCGGAGGCACTCAATATATGGACATACGTGAACGCAGCATCAGCTCAAACGCGAAACATTTGGATGTTGGCGATGCTTGTCAAGGTAATCGCTCTTGTTCAGACTCATTTGTTGCCATTGCGATGGCGCAGAAAATACGGATTGGTATGCATTCGTGGCGGCTAGATCGGCTTTATCTCGGCCTTAATAGTGACAGCTCTGTACAAAAATGTCCGATTTCGCAATTCGCGCGTCTTGTCGGTGCAGCAACTGGCAGTGAAGTCTATTCTCCCACACGGACATTTGGCTCGAAGTCAAATCCGAATTTGGGCTTCAATTGGACCTGAAGATAGTGTTCCAAGCCGCGTATTATGTTTCTGCAGTCGTCATTGTCGCTAAACTGTGCTTGTGGATTCTGCGTCGCTGGAAACAGCCAACTAGCAGCAGTCGAACTACTCTGTCATCATTTGCGGTCAGTGTATTGTTATGTCGATGCCATTATTTGCCTTACAATGTGGGCTCGCTCTTCAGCAGCTCGTGTATGAGCATATCCTGGCGAATGAACCTGACGGAAACAAAGTCTTCAAGCAAAAACAAGAGCAGCGCTGCGATTGCTCCATCAAGCGTTCTGGATGAGAAAATAGACAGATGCAGCCGCTCGCGACAGGCTACTTGAAGGCCTGCTATACGATGGGAAACCAACCACGATGGAATCTTTACTGTCTGCCACCGCTCCGAAGCTATATGGTCAATGGTAAGCCTTGTCAATCTGACCATGTTCACAGATCCACTCGTGTTGACTTCGCTTTATGGCTTTGTCAGTCTGTGCTTGTATCGAATCATCACAGTCAGCAGCAAGAAGAATGCGACTTCAGCTGAAATTGAGCCGACATTGGGCTCTGCTCCAACTCCAGTCGCCAATCTGGTGCTGTTGCCACGCGATCCAACAAGTTTATTGGCTGAGCTTTGCCTTGACTGCACTGAATGCGAATATGAACTCGTAGACTACGTAGATTTGTCGACGGTTCCGTGGTCTCTTCTGCTTCAGTGCGGATAGGAGTGCTAAGCCTGTAACATTATCCATAATTCGTGAATTTACAGATCCACTGGTCAGGAAAGAAATATCAACCGCACTGTAGCAACAAAGTCCAGGGAACAAAAGCCGAGTCCACAAGATCAATCAGCTTAAAGCCACAAAGACTATGGTATTGGCCGAGTTCTTGAGTCAATTGCTTTGGTGAGCACGGAAGAATGACTCGGAATGAATTCGAAGACGTCTTTGGATGTCGTTGACTCGATTCCACACTGATTCTGTTATCGCTCTTGATCATGTCATAAAGATACAACGGCTGGCTGAACACGTACAGTCTCAGCCAGACAAGCGGATCTGTCAGCATGGCGATATTGATGAGGCGAACAGCGGACCACATGGCCGTGGAACGTTCTAAAACGTCGTACATGCCGTCATGATCCGTACAGCCTTGTGCCGAAAGCCATCCCCAATGATTTCGCTGGTACTGACATGCATAGCAGTTTGGCTGCTTGAAGCCTGGCTCTGTTTGTGCCCAAGAGCTCACTATTGGAGTTATTGAGGCCTTCCTTGAGCTCTGGAACGATCGAGAAGGCTGATTCGAATCCATAAGAGTCATGCCCCAGAACACACTCATGCAGCTGCCATCAAACAGCGTGCCAAAGCTGTAAGGTAAATAGTAGGATCGAGCGATCCCAAAGCTGGTAGCGAAACAGCGGGCAGCTCGCATCACATTAGGATTTGTGGTGTAAAGAGCTAAGACCTGGCAGAATCCCCACAAGCAGCCTTTTATTGTCAGCACTAGCGCGAAGGTAACAAGCATAGCCTCGACCACGGTCTTGATATCGAGGCGAATGCCAAACTCCGACACGAAGTCGCAATGCATGGGCAGATGCGCATGCGATAGGATCGATTCCAGAGGAAGGAACTGAACGTCGAGCACATCGGAATTGCGCAGCGCCAAGATGCGGAAGGGCGCTACAATAGTCATCGCAGCGAGCCAGCCGAACCACGTGCCTCTGACACAGATCATGCCGTGTCTCCGGCGCCATGTTGATGGAAATGCGTGAATCTGCAAGAGCGAAAGCACTTTAGACATCACAGCAATGCTCCAAATATTGCGCATTTGCACCGAAGCGGCTTTAAGCGACGGCCAAAAGTCGATTGTGTAGTTCCCATTAATGGCTGATCCAAGGACATCCGAATGCAAATGCACCAGCGCACTGTCGATCAAGTGAGCCATTGCGTAGCCGAACACTGGCAGCCAGCTTGAGTAGACAACAATGTGGCCCGGAATGCGGAAGAACGTGCCGCTTACGCGCAAAAACCGCTGAAAAAGACTGACTTTTGACCACTTGCGCTCCCCCGCTCGCGCTTTGTAACAGCCGAGCCATAGCGCTGCAAGTCGAACGTATATGTAGAACTGGGATATCGCTCGAAGCGTACTCGTGATGTTGTACCACTGGTCTACATCAGTCACGAGTGTCGTGCGCTCGTACCGAAACTCATCGAAAACCTCCGTCTCGCATCGTGAATCGTAGAGATTACAAGACCGCCCTCGAATCAAAGTGGAGATCTCAGTGATGTCACCACGATAGTAGGACCAGCGCAGCGGCATAGCGTCATCTACATTCGAGCGGACATTCATAGACGCAATTAAGGTGAGATCAAACTGAAGCTGTGGGTATTTGCTTTGAAGCACCACCAAACGAGACCGCAGATTCGTGGACAGTCGAACCTGGCCCGAAGTGTCAATGAAATCCCATGGAATTGCCAGATCACAAATGAATGGACGACTAGCACGTGGAGTCGTTGGGTTGCATACATCGACGCTTGTATTGTTGCCGTAAAGTTGATAGTAATGCACACTCGTGAGTCGTGCTTCTGTGCGTCGCGAGCCCAAAAGTGCGAGAAAAAAGTGGTGCATACGATCGACCCAATAGCTATTGGCGAGGAAAATGATCGGCTTTGGAGCACGATCAGTCTTTTGGTCCAATAAACCACTGGCTGCGAATCGCGCTAACGAGAGAGTCCATCATTCCAAATGTGGTCTGGAGACTCAAATGATCAGATGTGCAGCTGTCAAGATAGAGAAGACATGGCGGCCACGCAGGTTGGCTACCGAATGCATTCACTAGCGCTCGCAGGGCAATCGAGACGCTGTCATACTTGTAAGACCACACTCTCGTTGATTTAATCCCCGAGTCACCAGGGGAAAATTCGTAGCTTCCATTTGATGCTTTCGTCTTAATGATCTGAGCGACAGGATAGCCATACGGCCCAAAGTAAATGCCCGTTTCCGGTGTGTACGGGTCCATAACATTATCCAGTCGCCGAAAGCCAAGGCCTGCTCGTGCGACGTCCGAGCAAACAAGTAGCAATCCAATGAGCGTGAATACGAAGCGAACTCGACTGAACTGAATGGTCCCATCGATGTCATGATTTGGCTCAAGCACGCTGTAGAATCGGCCTTCTTTTGTCGCAGACGGAATCCGGAACGATGCTCGACCTTGTGGCTTCGACGCATCAGAGCTGGACATTACGGAATGATGGGCAAGGCGGCTATTCTTCCCCGTAACGGCCTGGTAAAAATAGGCTGCCATCACCACTTCCGCATACACATAAACAACTAAACCGTCATACTGAAACCCAAAACTCAGAAAAATTTGGAATGAAATGGAATATGGAGCCGATAGGTTTTTCTTCACTCGTGCAGCAACCAAATTGTCCGTAGAACCGACATCCAATAACTGACTCTCGGCTAGAGCAAATTTCAAGTCGCCGACCTCAATGCGCGAGCTCTTCAGGGCGGCTACATGGTAGAAGAAACAGAGTTTGATTAGCTTGTATCTGAAATTACCACTTCTGCTACTGATCGAACCGTTCTCGGCCTTTTGACCTCGAAGACCCGACTGTCTTTAAGCGTCGCTCGATTTGGTAGATGCCATCATGGTTTGGGCAAACCTGCATCATGGCCACCCCAGTGCGTCTTTTCATCGCAAAATAACCACATTTGGTTGTGTGTGACGTTTTGAGGCGCGAGTGAGATTAATTTGCCTTGGATGGAGTCTCAGCAGCAGCTCTATGCGGCGTGGTTTCACAGTGTTGGTGAATTCGGTTTCTTTAAGATTCTTGGCCCAGTAGGTACTCATAGCTGATGCGACATATAGAGTGCCTACACCGAGTGAGAGATGGTGTGAACGACTGAAACAGACACTGGAAGCGAATGGCCGATCTTCTCCCGTGTGCTTTAAACTCTGTGTCATGAAATCTTTAATAAAGCACTGACGTTGATAGATCTTTAGACAAAGTTTTGCAGCCAACACAGGAATTAGCATCATAATATTCCGATAGCAATCATCATCTTTGCATCAACACAAATTCCAATTCAGCCACATAGTCGCAAATGGTGAGCATATTGGCAGAGAGGCGAGCGGCCTCGGGAGTGCCATATCAATACTATCTATCCGGGAATCGCGAAAGACAATCCTAATATTGTCAGAGCTGAGATCCAGTCAACCATCCACCTCGAACAGAGAGCAGTCCATGACTTCGACGCCACTTGGTCGGAAACCAATACCCTTGATCATAAGAAAACACTTTGGCATAGATCGCATACACCACGTGAGACTTATTTGCTCCATCGCTGCTCTCTCGAATGGCTAAGACCCGTCCTATACAGTTGTCATTCAGATAGTATCCATATGATCCCTGTGTCTATAAGGTGGGCAGAAGCGTATCTGAACACTGGCAACCAACTAGCGTCCACAGTCACTTGGCCAAGGACACAGAAGAACGCTACCCACGTAGTTCCGCCACGCAGCCAACGAGATGTACCACCAAATTTATGCTCTCTTCATCGAGTTATGTAAATCCCAAAACATAGAGTTAGGATGCGTAGCTACATGTATCATGAGACAGAGTGCGAATGTGGTAGTGCTAGAAAACAATTGCGTGACAAAAAATCAACCTGGAATCTCGCGCTCGTAACGATAGTCTTCCACTCAAACTGTTTTGCAATCTGAAGTTTGCAGTGGTTTATTAGCAAGGTCGGGCGGAGAACAGGTGCGACCACGGATCATTGTGGCAATTTCAAATGCATCGCATCGAAATAAACTCCATTTGTTTGGCTTGCGATCATCACTGTTAGCTCGTTCGCTGTGCGAAATACACAGCTGTGTCGAAAAAAATTCAATATCCACATCTTTCAGCCTGGCAACTCGACTTATAAGTCGAATTGCCAGGCTTCTCGACAGTAAAAGATGTAGGGAGATACAGCAGAACTATTCCGTTTTTCTATGCTGTGGTCGGAAATACCACCAAAATATTGAGATCACACAACAAAAAGAGCGGTCGTAAGTCTCGAAAATCAATCTGTCATTGATCGAAAAGTGATAAAAAAAGTGCGCGCTAATCCATCGCTCCACAATGGCGTTTGCGCCAAGCAAGGAAATTAGATAGTGATGCATGCGATCGATCCAGCGACTCAGTACAAGCACGACGACTGGCTCAGTCAATAAGGAGATGCCGTTTCAGCCCGGGGAAGCTATTGTAAATGGCTCCAACGAGTGAATCCAACATCAAAAGTGACTTCTCCTGTGCCAATGTACTCTTCGAGATACAGACAGAATACTGCGAGGCCAGCCAACTATGGATGCGAAGTTTCTCTATAAATGCGTGCAACTAGATGGACACTCTGTTAATCTTGTACGATCAAATTGGCGTGGACGAAAGAAACTTAGATCCAGCAGAACCAAGGTAGTAGAGATAGGAGCTGTTGGTGCTGGAGCGTCGCACGATTTATTTGGGTTCGAATGTCACAGTTTAAGTCAAAGCAAGTTGTATTCCTTGGCGAATCGGATGAACCAACCATAGTTTCTGCCTTAAGTTTACTGATATGTTAGCGTGTATGCGATCCGTTTCCGTCGTTCACACTGGAATTATGGGAGACCAAGAAGTATTTTAGTGCATCTCCCAGTGAAAATTAATGACTACAATACACTGTCAGATCATTTAACACCAAAAGAGCAGTCAGCAATTATCAATGATCAAATTTACTTCCTGCCAATAATTCCTTTTTTGATACTTCAGTCAGTATATGTAGGCAACGACAACGAATACGAAGTATGATACTTTAACCGCATTGCAGTAGCAATGTCCAAGGCACGGATGCTGAGTTCACAACATCCAACAGTCGGAATCCACTGTGCTGAAACATCGGAACTCAAAGCGCATTAGCGTTGTTCAGGGTCAGTCGGCAAAAGGACTAGTGTTGTTCTCGCAGGTCTATCGGGTCTCTGTGGCAACTCCATATATGATGCCATTGATGAGCAGCAAAACACGTGCGATTCCTGTTTCATCTCATTAGATAAAGGTTCCGACCGATAACTCGTAGTTTGAACCACACGATCAGATCGGATAACATGGCCAGATTAACAAGACGAACCATGGACCATAATGCTATGGAGCGCCTCTCGATCTGGTAAATACTATCGTGGTTTGGACATCCCTGAATAGGTGCCCATTTCCATCCAGTTTTGCCATCATGGCACACGCGACAAACAGTTTTTTGTGACGACTTAAGCGCTGAATGAGGCAGAGATGTAGAATTACCAGCCAACGGAACTACAGCTGAGGTGTTTCGATCGGAGTGAGGGAATTCAGTGAGTTGGATTTGCCAAAACACGCTCAAAACAGACGCATCAAACAACGTTTCCACGCTCAACGGTAAATAATGGGACCGACTAAAAAGCCTAAGTGGACAAGAGACTTCGAGCTGGCTGTTTTGTTTTGGCCCAGATGACGCCGCTGATGAAATCGACATCTAATCTTCAGAATTATATTAAGCGTACCAACCAAAATAATTGTGACCAAGCAAACTTAATAAATCATTTTTGCATCGAGGCGGATGCCAAACTCTGACAAATATTCGCAATGAGTGAGTAGTTGCGACAAAGTTCCTATTGCATTGGGTGGCAGCAAACGTATGCGAACAACTTTCGAGTCGCGGACAGAAAGTAACTGGTACGGACTCAAGATCGTCAAAGCTGCACACGCTTTAGCGCACCTGGTGGATGCTGCAGTGATACAGATAAACACAGATATTATTGGTGCCTCGCTTAATGGAACTGCGAAATATGGCTTCTGGACGTATTTCAAGGCAGCGACGATTCAAATGCGCAATATCAAGTATCTAGGTGTTGTGAGCAAGCTGTTTGCTCTGGCCCCAGGTCCATTGTCTTCCAAAGCCATGGTATTTGCACCATGGCCTTCTTGGAATCAGAGGAACATGGCTGGGACGGGTTAGCCGTAGACTGGTAACCAACTAGAATACACAATGATTTGTCCATGAAAGCGGAAAAATGTAGTCCACGCACAGAGGACACATTCTAAAAGCGGCGAACGAACAAACTTTGGCTCGGACGATCGAACTTTGTAGCATCCAAACCACAAAGCCAGCACTCGAAGCCAAATGTAGCCCTGCGATACATAGAGTACCACACAGCTACATCCGACTCTAGAGTCGCACGTTCGTAGCGAAAGTCGTCAATGACTAGAGACTCACAATGGTATTCCATAGTTGGTTCATAGTCAGATCGAGCAGCTGAAGAGCAATCGCGACCGCGGATGATTGTCCCGATTTCAATTTTCTCGCTCTGGAAAAAACTCCATCGAGTAGATTTTCCATTACCTGAGTTCGCTCGAACGCGATAGGACGTCAACATTGTCAGATCGAAACGCAGTCGTGGGAACTGTTTCTCAAGTAGTGCGAGGCGACTTCCTATATGCCTCGAGAGCGGAATATGCGATATCGAGAAAGAGATATTTGAATGATCGATCGATGCCGTTTCAGCGTCGTAGCGAACAGTAAGATCACAAACCCAAGGCCGATGCAGCTTTGGCAAGCGCAAATCACACACATCAAGCAACGAGCTGCTGTTTAGCGGCAACTGGTAGTAATGCAAGCTGACCAATCGAGATTCAAGCGTTTTCGTGCCAAGTAAGGAAAACAAATAATGATGTATCCGGTCGATCCAGTTGCTGTTCACCAGCATAACGAAAGGCACTGAAGTCTCGGAGGGCGCCTGAGGTGGGAAAAGCTGGTCGACAAGTGCACCATCGAGAGTATCCAGCATGACAAACGTCTCTTCGAGACACAATATCTTGGTTGGACACCTTTCGAGGTATAACATGCAGGGGGGCCAAGCCGATTGAATGCGCAGTTCCTGTACAAATGCTCGCAGTTGAATTGACACGCTGTCAAACTTGTAAGACCACACTTTGGTTGAGTTAATAGACTTGGCTCCTGCGATTCCTTTAACTCAGACATGTTGCTCGTTCTCTGGGACTTCACAATACTCGCGACCGGATAATCGTACGGGCCGTAATAAAACCCAGTATCAGGCGTCAAAGGCGTCTTGCTCGTCACAATATCGCTCAAGTGCCGAACGCCAAGGCCTGTGCGCGGAATGTCCGAACAAGCTAGTACTAAACTGCAGACACAAAGAAAGAAGTGGAGATTGCTGAACCCTACGAACGCATCAATATCAGTTGAAGGTAGTAACACGCGATAGGAAACGCTTGGATCGGTCGCCGACACTACCGCGATGTGCTGCTTTTTGTCGATGCACATTTCAAGGACCACACTAAATGCTGTCAACAGCACAACGACTCCTACTTCTCTTACGACTCAAAACTAGATCACGCGTTGCAATCAGATTGAAGACCACGCGGAAAAGAAAATATCGATATGGCAAATCTGGCAGTTCCCAATGAGCTTAAAGCTTGCAAGTCACGTGCATTCTTGATATGGCGAGTATTCGGTTGAGCGAAAAGCGAGGAGGCATGTTTTCGTCGATTTACGTGAAAGCTCGGACATGGATTTTGATTGACTGAATGCAGCATACATATACTGCCAATCACAAGCTGAAAAGTACCTGCTTTGGCAAATCGTCGCAGTCAGGGTTAGCTTTAACCCCTCCAAATGGAATCACATGTTGTTTCCTACAACATGTTTAACATATGAAATAAAGTATTGGTCTCATAGAAGGACTCAAGCTTAGCTGCAAGTTTGAGAATTAACCATGTTGTATGCGCACAGCGGATGCCAGGAAGCTATGCAAACATGTTGTATCAAACAGGTAACAAAAACCTGTTCGTTTAGTTTTTGCACGCCCACAAACGAAGCAATCACACAAGCATGGGACATTTAGATATTTAGAAGATAAGACACAGATGTGCAAGATACATGTACTACATTACTCCGACTCATCATCATACTTTTCTTCTTCCTCATCCTGATGCAGACTTCGGCGGACGCGCTTCTTCTTGCGGTGCCAAGTGGTTGGGCGCGTCTGGATGCTGGTGCTAGCAGTAGCTGGCACCTTACACTTCCAGTTTTGGTGCCAAATATCGTAACACGTCTTGATGTTGCCCTCCCTGGCGCGGATGACATTGCAGAGAAACAGGCGCTTGTTGTCCTCTGAGCATTGCTCGCCGAACCACTGGTCTCGTAAGATTTCTGTCCGTTGGTCCTCAACTTGATCGAGCACACCTTGCATGCGTTTCTACGCCGCATGCGCTGACGCCCAGCCATACGGAACTCTGCATTTTGCGCGAGAGTGTGGTTTAGTTCGCTTGACCGGCTCGTTGGTGTGGCAGGATCATCCTACGAGAAATCGCTTTGGACTTGACGGATAAGCTGACAATGAAGCTCGGTCATGAATGCAGATCGTGTCATCGGCGTGGCGCCTTTATTCTTTGCGCACTTGACGTGCGTGACGTAGTAATTGACGATCACCAAGTCTAGCAGCCCCATAAATATTGATTTGTAGTATTTCTGGAAGCGGAAGCAAGTCTGCAGCGAGTACCGCTGCAGACAGAGCTGGTCGAGGCAATCGACACCACCCATCATTCTAAGGTAATCGCTGACGACGGCTGAACATGGGACCGTTTCTCTACCGTGGTGACGTCTCGAAACGGTGGCCTGGCTTCTTGAAGCTCCAGCGGAGAGGAAGTGGACAGGCTTGTTGTCAACCCATGACACTGCGAGCATCGAAGGCACACCGACCGCTCGGGACATCTTGAACGAGCCACGCTCTTCTGTCTTGCCTCGGCCCTTCGCGGGGTTGATCACGTCCTTGCAGTAGCTGATGCGGTTGGTCGTGATAGTACCAACAGCGTAGATCTTCATCAGCAGTAGTTGGAGTAGGAGAGCAACACCAGTGCAGAAGCGGTCAATAGCAACAGTTCGCCATCCTTGCCGCCTCTCTGCTTCGGTAACGACTTTGTTCAGGTTGTGTAGGACTGCTGCAGGTCCAGTTTTACTGTCCATTGAAGGCGTATCATTGTTGTGCTGCTTCTTACCCAGGTAGAGTTCGAACATGCGACATGTCAAAACAAACGTAAGAATCATGTTGTGTCAAGATGTTGTTGGATACATCATGTCAACTTGGCGAAAAAAACAAACCTGAAGCAGTAACTCGTTTCGGCAACGCATGCCATCAACGTCTTGGTGTCCCATTGATGGGGTTTGTCTGGCATGAATATTCGCGTGGTATTCATTCGAGAAGTAGACGGCAACACACCTTCGTCAAACGACAACTCGGGCGTCAAATTCCAGAGGTTCCGAAAGGTTTTCTGGAGCAGCAACGATCGATCTGACCTTCCACGCCTTGTCTCCTTGCGGCCTGCGGTTGTTGTCCGAAAAAATGTAGCATCCGAAGAACATGCATGAAACGATTGCGCGGCATATATAAACCAAACGATCCACCAGAAATTGCGCCTTTCCTCGTCGTCGACCAATGCTGGGAGATTCCAGCTGTGTGCGTAAAAAAGCACATTTTCTATCAACAGACCAACAACACGCACAACTTCCCACGCTTCGATCGCTGTTGTCATCCGCATGCGACCCTTGACCGTGTTCTTAACAAAGCGTTTAAGTACTTGATGAAGTCAACAATGGAAGATCAGAAGGTTGTGAAGTACCTGAGTGGATGGCGGCCTGATGAAACTCCGTGTGTACCGTCTCTTTGAATGCAAGTCTCATTTATCCGAGCCGGTGTGGTAGCTTTCGAGCGCCAACTCTTCCAACTCGCGATCATGTCAGACGTTGAAGAGTTCAAATTCCGTGATGATGTGGTCGAAATGATGGCAGCCGCGATCATCCTTAACTACCCCGACATGGCCAAGATCTCTGGTAATGCACTGTTTCAGCATCGGGTTGTGCATGCACTGGAATCTATTGGTCACACAGAAAACGATATAGTTTGCTGGTCACTGTCGTTGTGACACACGAGCACGACTTGCCTATACGCAAATGATTCGCACAGTGATCTACCGCACTCCTCGTGGAAGCGCGGCTGAGAAGGACGAGGAAAAAGGCATCAAACAACTGCTCCAGGATCAAGATGACATGATCAAGATGCTCATCACGCACAACAGTAAGCTTTCACATCGTCTCGCTGCAGTAAAGGAGCGCAGGCACCTGCGACTGCCCTCCCCCTCCTGAGCGCCTCCTGTCTTCGGGTTGTGGTTCTGAGTGTTCCAGTCTGCGTATTCGCTCAGCCCCCAAGAGCCCCACCGATTCTTGGTACGAATGGTACTTCCAATCGCCTTCTCCTTGGGTATCTAGAATCCCCAAAAAACGTCAGCGATGTCACGATACTTTCATGCTCGTTACATATATGCGGCATTTATACCTGATGCGTACAGAAAAGAATGAAAACGTCAGCGATTTCACGATACTTTCATGCTCGTTGCATACATGCGGCTTTTATACCTGATGCGTATTCTCTTTGTCGGGAGAGCGATGACTACTGAGCGGAAACATTGCGCTTGGGAGACATAGCGCTTGCAGTGTCGACAATTCTTGCGCTCGCATGGAACCTCAGCTTCGTCTATCGCACGATTGTAAAAGGAATGGCGAAGTTTGATCGTGCTGAAGCTTTCGACGAACGGAAAGCCCTTCTTGCTGCTCGAGTTCGTAGTCATGCGACCATGGATCCTTCACGTCTTGAGCATATCCTGCCATGGAAAAAACGGCCAAAAACAAGTGGATACGGGGTTGAATGCCTTGAATGCCTGTTTGGTTCTTTTTCATATCCCTCCGCTTCTTTTTACGCATCATAACGATAATTCTACAACGGCATGATTATCAAACGCTTGTCGCTTAATATTTCAAAGTTTGATACTTACTTCGTTGCTCCAGATCGCACGATATGTCGTTTCTCTAATCTACTTGATGCAAAGAGGCACAAGTGAAATTCAAGTCTGTATCCAAACATCGTCATCGCTCCACTCCCCCCAAACACCACCTCGATCTGCCAGCCACTAGACCAAACTGTGATGGCGTCGTGGAATGCGCACGTGCTCCACCACAAGGTCGACCTGCGGTATCGATGACTCAAGGCGAGCAAGTTCATCCAGAGGAACGCCCTCATGGCCATGGACTGGGGACTACAAGCATGACCTGAAGTCAAACCTTCTGCTGTAAGGAACAGCTGGAAGAAGCTTATCCCAAAATCCCAATGCATGGGGTTCGATGCATTGCCTGTTTAGAATGCTAATTCAGTACAGTCGCAATTATCTGTGAGCGCCAGTCACCCTTTCTCCCGTTTTCCTCTGTTTTCTCAAGTTCAAGGGGGGGGGGGGGG
>JAADVW010000137.1:0-58595 GCA_023335875.1 Elongisporangium prolatum | reverse complement strand
TGCGCCTCTGGGAGGCTGATAGCTGTAACGAGTCTGCGCACACGCGTTGCAGTAATGGGTTTTAGTCTTGCCAGTTAACGGCACGGCATTGATAGTCCTGTATTTCTTCCTTCGTGCTATTGGTTTCTTAACATTAAACCACTTCCATCCTTCTCCTGTCCTGTGTCGAACCTCTTTCTCTCTCTCTTTCTCTCTCTCAACAGCTGTAGAATCCAATTGTATATGCAGCGCATGTTGATTCTAAGGGGTTAAACTCATACCTTCTGTCTGATGCATGCACTGAGCGCCAGACAACAGAGTGTAGCCATGTCTAAGTTGAAGTGCAGCAAGAAGAGATGCCCATGAAGTAGTAAGTATATATATTAGTGAATCCTGCTAAAGGATCTAATGCTTCTCGAAGCTTGAGATGCAGTCCTCAGGAGTTCCCAACAAGGGAGAAGATGACGGCACTGAGCATGAAGACGCGACGACGCCTTCAAAATGAGAGTTTTTAAATACGAAGAAGCTTGGTCATTGCTGGTCGATGCAGCTGAATGCAGAGCGCCAATAACTGGGCAGCTTAGAAATCGGCATCCAGCGTGAAGACCTGCTCCTCAGCAGAGACACCGACACCGGCCTTGGAGTACTCGCCCACGCGCTTCTCAAAGAAGTTGGTCTTGCCCTGAAGCGAGATCATGTCCATCCAGTCGAACGGGTTGGACGCGCCGTAGATCTTGCTCACGCCCAGCGCCTGCAGCAGACGGTCAGCGCAGAACTCAATGTACTGGCACATGAGAGCTGAGTTCATGCCAATCAGTTCCACTGGGAGCGAGTCCTTGACAAACTCTTTCTCGATGGCCACGGCGTCTCCGATGATCTCGTGCACGCGCGTCTCGGGCAGCTTGTTAACGAGCTTGGAGTACATAAGGCACGCAAAGTCACAATGCAAGCCTTCATCGCGGCTGATGAGCTCATTTGAGAAGCTCAGGCCGGGCATGAGACCACGCTTCTTGAGCCAGAAGATGGAGCAGAACGAGCCGGAGAAGAAGATGCCCTCAACGGCAGCAAACGCAAGGATTCGCTCAGCGTACGCGGCAGCCTGCGAGTTGCACCACTTGAGCGCCCAGTTGGCTTTCTTCTTGACGCAGTCGATGGTCTCGATGGCGCGCAGCAGGTGGTCCTTTTGCACGGCGTCCTTGATATACGTGTCGATGAGCAGCGAGTAGACCTCTGAGTGGATGTTCTCGATCGCGATCTGGAAGCCATAGAAGCAGCGCGCCTCGGGCACCTGCACCTCGGAGCTGAAGTTCATGGCCAGGTTCTCGTTCACGATGCCGTCGCTGGCCGCAAAGAACGCGAGCACATGCGTGATGAAGTGACGCTCATTGTCCGTCAGGTTCTCCCAGTCCTTCATGTCGTGGACCAGATCGAGCTCCTCGGCTGTCCAGAAGCTGGCCTCCGCCTTCTTGTACATGGCCCAGACCTCAGGTTCCTGGATCGGGAACAGCACGAACCGGTTCGGGTTCTCTGTGAGGAACGGCTCCGGCAGCAGTTCGCCATTTAGCTCCTTGCGCTTGTACAGCGAGATGGCCACGCCGCTCTCAGTCACGTCAGAGAAGTCAAGCTCCTTGGGCGACTCATAGGCGCCGCCGCTGTTCTTGCTGGGACTGGCCGCGAGAGCAGGGGCGGGGGACGCTTGCATGACCATTGCGGTGGCTTAGTTGGTTCTTTGGCTTGGTCTCCGGCCGGCGGATTTGCGAATGAGGTTGCTGACGAGGAGGATGAGAAAGCGGCGGGCGGGCTGGCGGGAACGACCGCGTCGGCCAACTCGAACGCCCGCGAGTTCGCGCGTTCAAACCCGCAGGTCAGAGCTGTCTGGCCCTCGTGCCTCTGTGCCAATCAACGCGCTTGGCGCGCAAACTAAAACCTCATGAGGTGCAATTTGACTCCTTGGCGCGCCAAACGACACATAGACGAGGCAGTTCTGATGCAATAAGGAATGATTGTTGTGTGCAGCTAACTGAGACGAGTGAAAAAAAGTTCTTATTCGCTATCGGACGAAGAGCCAAAGAGCTCGTTCTTCTCGACCTCAGTGGCATCGCTGCCGTTGGTCATGGCGACTGAAGGCGTAGGCTTGGCCTCGACCTCATCGTCGCTTGAATCTGAGCCGAAAAGGTCTGCAGCCTCGTCCTTCTCCTCGTCCGATTCCACACGAGCGCGCTTCTGACGCTTCTCCACGAGCTTCTTCATGGTCGAATTGCGGTTCTTCATATCCTCAATAGACATACTGCCACCATCCTCATCGTCGTCATCTTCGTCCTCGCCGCTACCATTGTCAATAAACTGGTCCTCTTCCGCGTCTTTCTTGCGCTTGCGACCACCACCGCCACCGCCCTTCTTCTTGTTGACCTTCTTCTCTTCCTCTTCGCGCTCGCGCACGGTCCAGCCTTCTTGCAACTGCTTCAGGCGTTCCTCCTGCTTGGATAACACGTTCTCACGCCGCTTCTTTAAGTCTTCTTGGCGCTGATACTCCTGGGCTTTCTCCTTCGCCAGCCGCTCCTCGTATTCTTGCAGCATCTTGCGCTGGGCTTCGTTCTCCAGACGACGCTTCTCTTCCTTCTGACGTTCGAACTCCAAGTGGTAGCTGGCCTTGGTCAACGTATCGGCGCAGAACTTCTCGTGCTCCGACACCTTCTCCTTGTCAAAGGGCAGAGTTGGCTTCTTGCTTTGGCCATCGGGCTTTTTGGCCTGGTTGGCAGCCTCGGCCTGCTGGATCAGGAACAGGAAGATGCGGCGTGCACGCTTGAGATCCAGAATCGCTCGCTGCACGTCAGCCATCGTACGCTGCGGTGCGGCAATACCAGAACGACCGCTCACGGGTGCCGATTCCTGGCCTAACGTCGCCACGGCGTAATCCTCCTGTGCCAGACCAATGTTGTACCACAAGCGCATGTCGTTCGGGTGCAGGTGGATGGCGCGCGACAGCGTGGAAATGCACTGGGCGTAGTTCTTGGACTCATAGTACGCCTTCGCCAGGTACAAAATCACCTGCGCATTACACAATTCATCAGCTCGTTTGTTCACAATATTGCAAGAAGACACTTGTAGCGATGCGTACCTCAACATCTTGGCCCTTGTAGCACTTGGTCAGGCAGACCGAGTAGAGCTGGATCGCTTCCGAGTACCGCTCTTCCGCGACGTAAATGTGGGCCAAGTTGATCCACGCATCTGGCATGTCCGGACTCGCTTCGCGGACTTGTGAGAAGATCTGCTTGGCCAGCTCAAAGTTGCCCTTCTCCGCGACCATGATCCCCAGTCCGTTCGCAGCGTAAATGTTGCTTGGGTGGGTCTGGATCGTCTTCTTGTAGTAACCTTCACTCAACGACATGTTCTTCGTGTACCGGTTCTTTTCGCCGAGGTTGCTCATAAAGATGTTGCCCATGGAAAGGAACGCGTACGGGTCGTTCTTCAAACCAGGCATGCCCATGACACGCTCGAACTTCTTCTGCGCAAAAGACCACTCGCGCTTGTGGAGATGGATGTTTCCCTGCAGGAGACACGCTTCAGCACAGTTCGGATCCACTTCCAAAGCATGCTCAAACTTCTTGATCGCAGCAGCTTCGTCTCCACGGTCGCGGAGCAAGCAGCCCAGCCGCAGGATGCAGTCAATGTATCTTGGGAACACCTGCAAGATAGATTCGTAAAGCGCGGTCGACTGGTCGCGCTCGCCGACTTCTTCCAGTACGAGCGCAATATTGTACATAATCGTCACATTGGCCTCGGTCGGCTTCGGGAACTTGGCCTCCTCGTCAATGTCCATGCTCTCAGACTTGCTTTCCTCTTCAGCACTGCTGGCTCCGTCTGTCTGCTTCAGAGCGGTCTTAAGGCACTTCAGAGCATCCGATAACTTGCCCACGCGATGCTGAAGTACGCCCAGATTTACGTATAGCTCCAAAGGCACAACCTCTGACGCATTCGTCATCACCTTTTCAGCAGCGATGTACGACGAGATCGCGATAATCTGGTCCTTCCGGTCCTCCGAAGAGTGCAGCAGCTCCGCAGTACCAATCAGCGCATCCACGTTACCGGGTTCGAGCTCGACCACACGACGCAGCAAAACGACAGCTTCGTCCTTCTTTCCTAGCTTGCCGTACGTGTTGCCGAGAAGGAAGAGCACTTCTACGTTCTCCGGGTACGCCTTATTGGCCTTTTCCAGATAGGTGCAGGCCTTGGCGTACTCCTTGCGTTCGTAGTACATCTGCGCAAGGCCGAACCATGGCAGCACAAAGTCTGGCCAGAGACGACCAGCATTAAAATAGTAGCTGTATGCGTCCTTGTACTTGCCCTGCGCGTGGCATCCACGACCCATAAGGTAGCAGCTTTCAGAGCGAATCTGCGGGATCTTGGTGCTGTGGAACGCGTTTCCGGCCAGTGTGAACATCTTGTCGTAGTTTTTGCGCGACAGACTCGTGGATGACGACGATTCCTCGCGGTAGGGCCCATCAAGCGTGATGCTGGTCGAAGACACTGCGCTGGACCTGCGGCTGATGTAGGCCACGTACTTCTCACCAATGCAGATGATCTGGCCGGGTGAGACTTCCGATGATATGTCCTTGGACGTCGCGACAATAGCAGAGCCACGCACGACGCTCACAGTGCAGGACACTGGGATCCATTGAGAGAAGTAGTGGTTGGCCAGGTGGTTCAGCACTGTCGGGTTGGTCTTGTCAATGGCGTGCGCGTGGTGGATCATCGTCATGAAACGCGAACCTTCGTCGCGGATGCTGGTCGCACGCTCTTCGCGGCTCATACCAGCTAACTGCCACAGCGCGTTCGCAATCACAGCGTCCACATTCGTATCGTCCAAGGACGCAGCGTACTTCATCACAGCGCGAGCCTTGTCGATCGCTCCCTCGTGGTAGCAGCAATAGGCGAAGCACATGCGCATGCGTGAGGCCTGTGGGCTGCGCGGGTGCAGCTTGATAGCCTGCAGGTACAGCTTCTTGGCTTCGCCGTACTTCTTGCGGCGGTAAAGCAGCAGCGCTTTGCCGAAAATGGCCGGCAGGTTGGTCTTGTTCGAGATGAGCACGCTCTTAAGGAATCGCTCGGCGCGATCGTCTTCGTTCTTGGCCATGAACATAAGTGCTTTGCCCACGAGAGTCATAGGATACTGCTGGTCCAGGCGGTCAGCGCGCTGGAAGTAGCCCACAGCGCGCTGCGAGATGGCCTCTTTCTTCTTCTCGTCGTCCTCATTCCACATCGCGTTGACTGCGTGACTGGCCAGCGCATTAAAGAACTTGATGCGGCACAAGCGAGACGCATTGTCTTTGTAGATCTCCTCAATGCCTATCAAGCATAGAGTCAGTCAAGCGGCTCCAACTGATGCACTTGTAGATCACGTACCAGGCTCAGACGCTACGCTCAGGATCTCCTGGAACTGCCCGATGCAGCCCTGATTGTAGTACTCCACCTGATCCACAACACGCAGCCAGATCAATCCATACGCGTCTATCCAGCGCTGGGCTTTCCCCCTCACTCGATCAAGGGAACGCCGGCCACAGCAAAACGCACCGCAAACTTGAGCCAGACGTCGAGCGGCGCCACTTCAGCGCGCAGGATGTCGATGATGTCGTTGACGTCGTCCGGGAGCTCGTCCGCGAAGACCTCGACCGCCTGGTCCGAGTTCTTCACGGGGATCAGCAGCGACCGCTGCTTGGCGTCCGCCTCGTACTCCATCGCTTTTGAAACAAACCACCAAGGCCCCCGCACTGGCGGTCGGTATTGCAACCGGTATCTTCACTCGAGCCACCGAGTCGATACCGGTTTTTACCCGCCATATTGAGATCAGCCCGTTTGACCCGCAGCAATGCGCCAGGCCGGATGGGAAGACGACACAGAGCTGCTGCGGCTGCTCCAGCTCTTCCGAGAGCACATTTGGCACTACATCTACGGAGCTCCGAGAGAATTCGCGGAGGTTGTGCAGCCGGCGTTTCCAGGTGTGTCCGAGTTGAAGACCGGGGAACAAGTGTCATTAAACCTGCTAAATGCGCGTGTTGTCGCTTGCTGTCATTGGAATGCGCTATAGATAAACACGTGGGCGATATCAAGACCATGACGCAGTCTCTCATGAGCCACTTTGCGGTTGTGCTGAGCAACAAGTCGTTCCGTATGGAAGGTGCGCATCGGCTTGTTCTAGATGCAGTTTGAAGTAGCAGCCTGCTGACTATCGCTCGTGTCTTCAGGAACTCTGCTGGTCGTGGATGGTAAAGAGATCTGGGTGGACGAGCACCTGTACGAGACTATGTTGAACCTGGCAGAAAACCAGGCTGGCGGCGTCTGGCATCCCGATGAGCTAAGTCGGTTCATACTCAAAGCCAAACAGTACAAGACGTTTCTCATTGGCAAGCCCGCTGTCTTCTTCTCGTGCGCCCAGATCTGGGGTGAGTACTACAGAATCAACTACTTATGAAGCGAAAAGGAATGATTGATCTGAATGAACTGTCGCTACAGGCAAGTCAATTGCAGATACCCGCAACAAGTTCTACGCGCTGCGCGATATGTTTGAACGTGAACTATCAGTCGATCAAGCGCAAGGTGGGCTTTAACAGCTACTCATGCAAACAAACGTATTAGCTCAGTTTTGTAATTGCGATAGCTCGCTCTGTGATTGAATTGAAGCGTTACGAAGTGCTGAATGAAGTAGTCGGAGACGTTCCAGCGGTGCCGAAGAAAGCGATTCCCCAATTGCCCAGTAGCAAAATGCCAAAGCTGTGGTCGTCCGATGAGCTGGATATGCTGCTTCAGTTTCTCGTGGATATCACGCTGGATATTCAGGCAAATGGAACATCGCCGCTCGTTGAGCTATTGCCTGGCAAACTAAGTACGTTCATCGCATAAGAGTGCATTGTCCACAAACATGGGAACTCAATCGTGGTAATGCGTTATATTGTGAACTGTGTAGACCGCACCGAGATATCGATCGTTAATAAGCTGGCAGATATGCGTGAAAAATATCTGGCCAAGTCGACGTACCATCGCGCAGCCCGTAAGTGTTCTTCAGTGTTGAAAGGTATCCAATATCTTCACTAATATCTTTACAGATCTCCCGGATACAGTGTATGACCCAACGTCGTTGGCGTACAAGATATTTAACTCAGGTAAGTTATGTTGGTGGTTACTCTTCAGTGCTTTTTGTGCTAAAAAATTTACTCATCTTGCTCACTAGATTGGTCCAATCCTAACGATCCGAACGCCGTTGGATTCTTGGCGCTGAAGTCATATGGTACGTAACGTCGTCAGGCACTTATGTATTCACACAAGCATGATGAACTTTTGATTCGACTTTTTCAGCTGCAAAGTTACTGGCAAGACGAAGTCGTCTTAAGCGCGTGAGATTGCCAGTGAAACGAACAAGTTACATGCGAAAAGCTCGCTCAAAATCCAAAGTAGAAATGGTTCCGAAATGCCCGCTGAGCAATCGAATAATGCGGACGAGATCTTCTGATTCTAAACCTGAAGCTCAATCAAGAGCCGAAGAGCACTCAGATTTTGTACGTGAAATTGCGGAACAGTGTCACTGGTCCGAGAAAGAAGCTTCCACGATCTGCATTGGAATCAGAAACTCAATGCACTTGTACCATTCCAATAAGCTGAAAGAATTTTACGATCAAGTTACTGCAGATTCACCAGGTGAGCAATCGCTTAAATGTATTTCATTGACCGTGTCGTAGATTGTCTAACACGTTTTGCAGGCATGAAAACTTCCGTGATATGCTTCAATGTGAAGCATATACTGCAAACTTTCAAAAAGCGTACGTAATCATCACTTTTAAAATTATTTGATGCTTTGCTGAGCTGGTAAATGAATGTCCAGGATTTGGTTCATTGGATAAGTTCGAGGAAATTGCGCTAGGTCTGGAACCGCGTATGGACGTTGATTGGAGTCGAGACGACGTTGAATCACCTCAGCAGCAGCAGCAAGCTCCAGTACGCAGCAATATAAACCCCAATATCATTGGTTCTGCTTTGCCAATGAAAAGTACCAGCCGAGACGCAGGCTCAAATGGTTGGTGATGAAACTATGGCTTGTCCTAGAGCGCTAATAACATGTTTTATGGCGTAGGGGAACACACCGTCCATTCTGAACTGTACAAACTTGCGAGAAAGAAACTTGTATCTGTTGGGAAAGGTGAGATAATGCTGATTTTCGCGACTTATACGACATAACGGTGCTCACCCATTTAATTAAACTGCAGACGACTCAAAAAATATGCACGCAATTGTACAAAGCAGCAAACGAGACGACGTGGAAGATTTGGACACAAGTCCAAGCGCTAACCAGTCTAGTCCTGGTCTGTATCTGGTACACATGATTAGTGCTTGATGGAACGTGTGCTAATTGATGTGTCCTCTCACGGAAATTGCCAAACAGAAAATTACAATTCGGATGAAGCTGAGCAAAATGTTTCAGGTGCGTAGATTGCTTAAACTGCACTGACGTTATTGCTGATCTCATGGTAATCGTGATCTGACTGAAGAAGATGGAGATGCAGAATCTGATGACTATGACACCATGGAAATTCAATCGGTGGACTCGAACGATTACGGAGGTTACTATCGTTTTGCTGTTGTTGCTTCGCAAACGCTATCACCTCATTTCATTGAAATTGTAATTATTATAGTGTCATCTACAAGCGCTTATAGATATCACGCGAGCCAAAAAGCGTCAGATGGATTTGGAAAGACGACCGTGATATCTAATTCTTGTTGGGATGCAAAATTGGCTGCGGAACATGAAGATGGTAATCCTCGCCACGGTAAAGAGCACGATTCTGACTGGGGAAAGAGTAATCACGACACTCTGGATCAAAGTGATACGGAACAAGAAGCAGACTTCATGGAAAGCGACGGTGATCATGAGTCAATGGAAACCGATGTGTTTGTGAAAGAAGATCAACCCCAATGGCAGCAAGATATTTTGAATAAGCTAGAACGAAACATCTTGGAACTAGAAGAAAGACGACGACAGGTAGCTCTTCGCAGAGAGTTGCGTGATTCACGACAAGGAGAGAACACCATGTGGGTCTCCAGCGATCTCCAAGTCGAAGTCCTCTCTGTGATGCATGACGTTTTTCCGTAATCGGATCAAACGAAAGTAAGTGGTATGGTAGAATTCTGCATATTTTTGCAGCGTTATTCATATGCTCGCCATTTTTGTAATTGGTGTATAAATTGAAGCGAGAACTCTCTAAACCGTCACGCACTCTGGCTAGACTTCATCGTCGTATACATTTCTGGCTCCTGTCCATTTATTCGTCAGTAAGGTATCGACCCGCGCTCGAACGACAGATATGTAGTCGCTGTTCAGTGCGTCGTTCATATCGTTGTTGCGCAAGTTCAGGACACCGATTCGAGGCTGCAAAGGTAATTGTATAGACTGATTTTCCGTCTGTCGCTGCCGTTTTCTTGCAGCTGAGAAGTCTTCTTGTTCATTCTCGACGTAACTCTGCACAATAATGTCCGCTATTGTTACGACACTTTGACTTGTCAGCAAATTGCCGCTGAGATCGACGATTTTGTACACGGTTCCAGCAATTGCTCGAGACACGAGTGCCTGGAACAGCAGCTTTGTGCCGTGATCTCGCAGCCGATTGGCGCTGAGAGAAATCGCAGTAAGACTCGTATTATGTGCAAAAGCTTGCTGCAGCTTGTGAGTGCAGCCTTCAGCTCCCAAGCCGACATAATTTACGTGCAGCGACGTCAAGGTGTCATTTAGGACGAGGAAGTCGGCCAGAATGTCGCCAAAACTGCTGCCGAAATGATTGTGACCCATGTCCAAGTGCTTGAGCGTGGCGCTCTTGCTCAGCGCGAGCAGCAAACTCGTAGCGCCTTCCAGGCCGAAGTGGCAATTGCGCACATTCAAATGCGTTAACGTGGAGGAACTGGCGAGCATGGGGCTGAGCGCATGAATTCCAGGATCTCCAATCTCGCCATTGTTCATGATGTCGAGATCGTCCAGCGCCATCCAGCCGTCCATGCAAACGGCGCTTATCGTGCGAATAGCTGCAGTCGAGATGGCGTTGTTGCCCAAGCGAAGCTGGCGCAAAGCAATTGGCCTCTGCCACTGTGCGAGCCCAAGAAATGCGCTATCCTCGAGTTCATTATGCTGCACGCAGAGCTTTTGGAGAGATGGCGAAGCAAACGCAGCGTCCATGAGCGCCTGCTGATCGTGATCCGCCATGGAGCTAGTGATTCGCAGCTCAACGAGCCTGTCAAAGCTCGCCACTAGCGCAACCACCGCTCGGAATGCGCTTGGACGAAGCTTCAAGGACACGAACTCGAGCCGCTTGATGTCGCTCAGTCTCGTCTCGTCTGGATCAAGTCGCTTCTGGAGCGCTCTCTGGATTTGCTGGAGCTGCGAGTCCATCAGTTTGCCGTGGAAAAAGCCTAGTGTTCGAAGACTGTGCTGGTTCTCAATGAGCTGCTGCATGGAGGACCAGCAGGTGTTGAGCTGCTCTGGGTGGTGGATCTCCAGACGCTGCAGATGCGGCAGCAGCAGCAGACTCGCCACGTTGTCCGCGATGATCTCTCGGCCGTGCAGCTTGAGCTCGCGCACCACATCTCGGAACAACCAGAGCTGTGACGCTGAGTCTTGGCCAGCTGACGAAGTCGCTGACGCGTTTGCCTGCAATAGCAGCCGCAAACGCTGCTCCCAGAACGCTCGGCGGGCGTTGCGTTTGGCGCCCAATCTTGTGACGACAGCAGCGCCGTCCTGCTCGCGGCAGCGCTGGCTCCAGATTGGCTGGGTCTCTTGCTCGAACTCCCACTCGCCTGCCCTGTCCTTGATGGCTCGCTCGTCATCCTGGAGTGCACGCGAGACCGACTCTGACGGGCACCAGAGCACCTCGATGGCGCGCAGACGATCACTGGATAGGTGCAGGAACAGCTCCTTGCGGATCGGCGTCGGAAAGAACGCGAGGTGGGCCAGTATCGCGTCCACTGGCGCGTAGAGCGCCACTGCGCGCGTGGCGAGCGACGTGAGCCGAAGGCAGCCGCTCTGTGGCTCCTCAGCGTCCATCATCTCTCGTCTCAGAACCACCAGATCCCCCTTCTCTACGCCCGGGTCCGTCTCCATGTGACCAGTCGAGTCAAACATGAGCAGCAGGATGAGTGAGCCAAATGCAAAGAGGAAGACAGACAAGGAGGCGAGTGCCAGGAGAATATGAGGTTGTGGTGCGTTCGTGTTAAATATTTAGCCTAGGTCTGTGGCTCCGCAGGATTCTCACTGGTCGACGCAGTCGATTTCTCTCCGTCCGTGACCATTGAATCCGATTCCGCCCACACTAAACGCACCGAAGCAGCGCGTTAAAAAGGTTACGCGATGGATAAAGCGTGAGTATGAGGCAGTATTGCGTGGGCTTGCGAGTCCAAGAACCACAACGCAGCGTACCTGGCTTGTTAGAGCCCAGCTTGGGTCGATCCGGCTTGGCGACCGTCACGCGCAGCGTCTTGCCAAAGAGCTCCGACTCTATCCGTCATCATTACAAACGAGCAACACACGTGACCTCCTCATCGTCTGCGTTATCAGTTGCGAGGAGCTGAGGCTTCAAACGCACCGTCCATATTGTCCCGAGCAGCCGCGGCATCGTCTTCCTCCTCGTATTCGACAAAGCCAAAGCCTTTACCGCGTACTGCAGATCCACATACACAGAGCAGACAACTCAATCCGTCAGTAATCGCGTCATTTACATTAAAGAGGTCCAAGCGCCACACTACGTACGAGACTGGTAGTCCAAGGGGATTTGCACGGTCTTGATGGGTCCAAAAGGCACGAACGCAGCGTACAGCGTCTCCTCTGTCACCTGGTTATCCAGGCCGCCCACGTACAGACAGCGCTTGCCCTTCTCCAGCGTCGCCATATTTTGCTATGACTATTGACCAAAGAATAGTATGGGTACAATGGATCACAGTCATGCAAATATAGGTATATTAGTAAATTGTGACGCGCGTCCTCGCTGAGTATTCCACTATGCAGGGACGCAGGGAATGATCCAAGCCTGACATTGCGCCTCTGGGCTAAAGAAAGAAACTCCCGGGAGCTCAAGAGAGAGAGAGAGGAAGCAAGCGCCATGAGCTCCGCCACGGATCAGCTCTTCAACCAAGGTACATCAGCCTTCGTGTGTGTGCGCTGCGTGTCTGCGACCTGCAGCTGTGCGCGCTTCCTGCTCACACCCGCTCTCTGCTGGTTGTGTGTCTCTGGCAGGTTGGGGTGACATTCTGAGCAGCATCTCGCCTTACGCGTGGGGCAGCATGGGCATCGCCTTTGGACTGAGCTTCTCCATTGTTGGAGCTGCATGGTAGTTATTGCAGGAGTCTGTGTTTGATCTCAGCGCTTGGCAGGCGTTAATTAACAGAGCTGGTTGTAGGGGTATCTTTCTCACGGGCTCCAGTTTGCTCGGCGCTTCCGTCAAGGCCCCTCGTGTGCGATCCAAGAACCTTGTTAGGTGAGCTTGGTTGTGTCAATTACCGTCTCTATGTGTCGATATTAACGCGTTTGTGCCTTATCATGGGCGTTCCCCAGTATCATTTTCTGCGAAGCCACCGCTATTTACGGAGTCATCATCGGCATTATTCTCCAGAGCAAAGTAAGTTGACTACGCCACTGTCTCCTCTTAAGATCTGCGTCTATTAACGTGTTCCTGCTTTCTAACAGATGAACCAGCCAGCGCTGCGCAACAGTGGCGACGAGCCGATCAATGAAGTGTCGCTCTACTTTGCCGGCTACGCTGTGTTTGGCGCTGGCATTGCTGTCGGTCTGACAAACATCGCCAGTGGCATCTCCGTGGGCATCGCTGGCAGTAGTTGCGTGCTGGCCGATGCACAGAACGCCACACTGTACGTCAAGATCTTAATCGTCGAGATTTTTGCCAGTGCTCTCGGCATCTTTGGCGTTATCGTGGGCATCATTTTGTCCAACAACGCCGAGTTCCCGAAGTAGAGAACGCGTAGGTGAAGAGAAACAGAGAACGAGCAAAGGTGGTTATTGCAATCTCCACCTGATAATGCTGACTCGCGGCAAATGAGGGCAGCCATTTATTCCTTTTTCCTTGACAAAAATGATTTTTTAGTTTGGAATGATGAGCTCTTGGAGCTGGAGAGACCTACTTCCACATCTCACGGTCGCTCTCAATGTCTACAGGAGTGTACCAATCGGGCAGCTGGTTGTTGGGATTGTATCTGTCATGCATTGTGATAAGTAAATGGTCCAAGGTCCGAATCAACTTCCGAGCACCAGTTCGCTGTACCTATAGTTCAGAAAGAGCTCTTCGTTTTCGATCTCCGCCGTCGAGATGAACGCCAGGCCCTACGTAAATATGCACGATGAGACGAATCTGAACACTTGTGGTACTGCGTCCTAGCACGCACATGGACTAGAGCTCGCTTGCCGAACATAGACAATCGAGACGGCTCGGCCACGAATGAGTTCGGAATCAGCGCCTGGAATTCGGGCGTCGTGAATGGCTCTGCAGGCACATAGATCGAGCATTCGTCAAATTGTCATGACTAGACTTGTCTTATAACAAACAGGCAATTAAAAACCTTCAGGAGGGAAGTCGAAAGCGAACGGAATTACATTCGGCGGCGTGCCACTGGGTGGATGGTTGATCTTGTGCGCGACAGCCAGCGGGTTTTTCGGCTTCGATGCTTCAGATCAAAAGCTCAAGTCAATTACACAATCAGTATTGACGTATTGAAACGAATGACTCACACTGGTGTTTGGCGTCGATGATAGCGCTGTCGAAGCGGGCTCTGGCAAACGGATTGTTGGAAATTTCTTTCAGGTAGTGAGTCTTTACATAAACAGTGTCACATCCGTTCCATAGCGGCGACATGATCGACTAGAAAGTCTACCTTCTTGTAATGCTCTGGCAAATACACCGTTCCCGGAAAAAGAGCCTGCACGAGCAGATAAATGACTTAGTGCTCGCACACCTACGGAGAGGTAAAGCAGCAGCACGCACCACTAGCGATCCAATTGGCACATGACCGTTCAAGAGAACGCCTTCTCCAGCGTTTTCAACTGTGGACTTCTGGACAGATAGCGAATATCCCAAGCGATCCTCTAGCGTTCGTGCCTGTACAGGCGATCAGTCTCTCTGCTAAAAAAGGATTGCGATGATGGTGGGAACGAACCGATTCCAGCTGGTCTTCGACGCGCTCAATGCCCGAGAGTGAGATCTTCGGCTTGCCCTCTTCGTCCACTGGTGGCAGCGCCAGGATCGCTTCAAATGCCTCCTGGATCTGCTCGACGCTGTGAGGCACAAGCCTTAATGGTATGCTCATATCCAACGTACTTGCTCAGTCAAGCGTTCCTGTACGAACGTCTTTTGCTTGTCAAACTTGAGCTTCTCGATCGTAGCCACTGCCTCGGTGAACAAATCGCCCGATTCACTACAGAGTCGCCACTATTAGCAATGCCGAATCTGTGCTTCCGCAGCAGTCTTACTCGTCCGGATTGTTCTGCTTGAGCTCTCGAAAGCACGTGAGCACTGCAGCGACTCCGACATCTGCTTCCTCCTGCCACCAGCAGTGCGTTAAAGCATCAGTTCTTGCTTCCCATAGAGCCGCAGCCAACGAAATGCCAGGAGCACAAGGCCGGCTTAGAGCCGCAGCCAACGAAATGCCAGGAGCACAAGGCCAGCTTAAGCCGAATTCGCTCTTGGTGGATTCAAAGGTGCACCTGGAAGCGCCGGGCGGCTGTCGTGCCTGCCGTTAGTAGCTGCAATCGTCTCCAGATCGCGGCCATTTCCGATTTTGACGGTGTGGGCAGTCACCAGTGTCCCTTTGTTAGATAACACCTGAGTCCAGCACATTTCAGTTACGTACCCACGGTTACATAGCATCAGCCATCCAAATCGCATAAACGCACGCAGCGAGGATGTCGGAAGCTCAGCAGCCGCACCCGTGGGGGCCGCCCATGCGCATCGGCAAGGTCTTCATCAAGGGCAACAAGCGTACCAAGTTAGTCTGATCTGGATCTCGAATGGATGGCTCTCGTGCAATGGCAGTGCTGATATTTTGATTGGTGATACTTTAGACCTGAAGTGTTTGAGAACGAGCTGCAGGTGCGTTGCGCGCCCTCTTGTGCCGCAGCTCTGCAGAAGACATTGGTACTGATGCTAGTGATATGTTCTTGATAGGACGCATACGAAGCCGATCGCATTGGTTTCATCGTGCGTGAGCTGGAGGGCGCTGTGCAGGAGCTGCAGGCGCTCGATATCTTCGACTCGATCAACGTGTCGCTGGACAAGGGTATATGGCTGTTTCTTTCTGCGCTGCAATCCATGGAGTTCACCAGTAGAATTGCTGATCTCTTGCTTTCCTTTGCTGTTTAATGTGATGGTCTTTTGCAGCTAGCTCCGGTCGCCGCGATGAGACGGATCTCACGATTACGGTGTCGGAGAAGGGATGGCGATCGTTGCACGTCGGCGCCACGACCGATGGCAATGAAGAGGCTGCGGTATGCTTTATTCCTATGGCGCTTTGGATCTAATGCTGGTGGTTCTAATCAAATGTCCGTCTTTGGTATCTAGGAATCGTCCTGCACGCTGCTCAACGCCTTTGGCCAAGCCGAAAAGCTCACGGTGGCTGCCACATATGCTCGCTCCGGTAGTAACACGGAACGCGCGACGTTCCAGAAGCCCCGTTTCCTTGGTCTCCCGATGTATCTGAGCGCATCGGCGTCGAACGAGCTGCACGTACGTTGACACTGAAGCCCAATGATTGCTGTCCACTCAATCGAACTACTTGCGATACAGAACCAGGAGTATTGGAGCTCGTACAGCGAAAAGATTCGTGGTGGGAATATCGCCATCAGCGACTACGAAGGCGTGCATGAGCTGTCGCTGAACTTGGGCTGGAGAGACATCATCCCTCGTCGCGATTCCAAGATCCCGACCGCCTTCCGCGCCTCACCCAGCATTTTGGCAGAAGCACTTCCGTCCACCAAGACCAGTGTCAAGTACACCTTCAAGGATGATTCGCGTAACGACGCTGTGCTACCCACCATGGGTGGACTGTTCCAGTACAGGTTGGATGATTCGTTGTCGCTACGCATTGACGCTACGACCAATGCACTAACACGCAGCTTGCACACTTAGCACGGAGATCTCAGGTCTCTTTGGCGACGTGCGCTTTGTCAAGACGGAAGTGACGGCGCAGAAGCACTACTCGCTCGGTCCGATCCTGTACGACTACCCGATCCTGAACTTCAGCTTTGCGTACCACTTGGGCGCTGTCAAGTCGTACGGCTCGGACGGCAATCGTCCGGCGCGTGTGAGCGATCGCTTCTTCCTGGGAGGACCTATGAACCTTCGCGGCTTCAACTACAAGGGCATTGGTCCGCGTGCCCCGCCCAGCGATGGTGGCGTGGCCTGGGGAGACGCTCTGGGCGGCGAGCTATCGTACAACGGCTCGGCCAGCGTGGGCTTCCCGTGTCCGATACCTTTGCTTGCGGTGCGTTTACTAGTAGTGTGCGTGGAGATTGCTGGGCTTGCTTGACTGATTGAGAGTTGTCATTGTTGCTCTGTAGATGCTTGGCATTCGCGGTCAGTTCTTTGCTAACGCGGGCAACCTCACGACATGGGGCCGTCTGCTTGACGAGAAGAAGTGGATGAAGAACCTGGTCGACGATACGCGCGTGGCTGTGGGCATGGGTCTCGTCTGGGGCACGCGCGTCGGCCGCATCGAAGCCAACTACTCGTGGATACTGAAGTCGCACCAGCACGTACGTACCATAAGCGTTTGCCTATGACCTTTTCATAGCTATTCTAACGAATCTGCTGTCTCTAGGACAACATCAAGCGTGGCCAGATTGGTCTCGGCATGACCTTCTCGTAGACGCACTCGCTTTCAACCATTTTGTCCATTCCTGCTGCTACTAACAACCAGACCACCAAATATACAGTCGCATTCAGTCAATCTGGATCCTCCGTTGCTGTCCATTGGGCACTCCTTCGGATCTGAGTCTGAACCCACCGGATCTTCTTGATCTGATCCCGCGTCTCGTTTATGCCCACTTCCTCATATCTGAGGATGACTGCGGTGGGTTCTGAGTCAGAAGAACGACGGGCATCATCACCACTTGAGCATCAAGAGCGAGCGAGAGAGATAGACTGTCGGTTATGTACAGCAACAGCGCGCAGCGCATCTACAACCCGCGACCGGATCCAATGGAGCAGGGTCCGCCCAAGCGCATCTCGAGGGAGGAGACCCACATCGGTGAGATCGTGGCTGCGTCCAAGAAACGCATCGCCTGGCGCTTTGCGCTCGGCGAGTCCGACACGCAGCACGAGGTCGTTGTGACGCACTCGATCATGTCGTATAAAAAGGTGACGTCGGGGGATTTGCTGAGGCCTGTGGCTTTGCGACACAATGCTGCGAGGATCTGTGACGTGGCGGTCGAGGGGAGAAATGCTGACTGCGTTCGATTCGCCAACGTAGGTGATCGAGTTCGATGGACGGCAGATGCACTACTCGGCCACGGTAAGGCGGAAGCGCTGCACAAACGTATATGATCATCGAGGGAGTAGCCTTGTTGACTGAGCTGTGGATGTGTGACGCAGGCAGCGCCAGGAGACTGGAGCTTCACGATGATCTTGGACGGCTCCAACCACGTCTTTGAAGTGCGCATTCATGACGTCGAGACCTTGGATACGCCCAAATATGGTATAATGCCAGCTCTCTTACGCTGTATCTGGTTGTGGGTGCTGACTGAGTTGTTGGTAATACAGATCTCGCGGTCGAGCGCGTTCCGTTTCGTCGTTGGGACGTGTATCGCCGCCGCAAACAGCCGATCACCACGGCCACGTACGCTCAGCCCAACGCTCCGACCAGTACGTGTGACCTCGCACTGCAGAAGCGGTAGATATCGAGCTTTAGCTTACTCTTTTGTCCTGATTTAGATACGTTTGGAACCCAGCGATGGGGTCCCGGAGGAATGGCAGCCCAGCAGCCTGCTGGATACGGCCGGTCGTCTGAAGGCGGAGGCCGATCATCCGAGAGCGGGGGACGACACTCGGACAATGGCGGGCGCTACTTTGAGAACGGTGGCCGCAACTCCGAAAGCGGAGGGCGCTACTCTGATACTGGAGGGCGCTACTCTGAGAATGGTGGTCGCTATTCTGAGAATGGAGGACGCAACTTGGAGGGTGGCCGCATGTCTGAAGGCCGGTCAAGTCGCTCAAGCAGTTTCGGAGCCAGCACAACTGGTCGACGCCATTCTCTCACTGGTCCCAGCTACCACCAGCCCCAGCAAGCTCCGGCCCCCACTCAACCAGTGCACGCGCCCACTGCTCCTCCAGCCCCAACGCAAAAGAAGCAGCCGGAAATCAATCTCATTGACGAATTTGGTCCAAGTGTGACTGTGTCTGCCCAAACACTTCTCTTCGACCCACTCGCTAGTGTACGTTGTTGCTCTACATATTGATGGACACTCCTTGAATCCTTACTCCTGTATCACATGATCATTAGTCCAAGATCGCGGTCACCACTCCCACTGCTGCGCCTGCTCAGCAGCAGCCACAACAACAACAAAACCTGCGTACGTCAAGCAGCCCAGTCTTGGGCAGTGCATTCGGAGCCCCAGCTCCTGCCCCGTAAGTGTTGCGTCTTGAGCGTGACTTGAATAGCTGGCTGATTTGAACTCTCCTGTATAGATATGTCGACCCGTTTGCCAGCGTAAGCCAAAGTGCGCCGCTGAAGCCTGTTCCCGCCCCGTACGTTGCCGATCTACTCTATGATCTGACATTGCTTTCTCATATGTATGTGTCCTGTCTTAGAGTCAATCTGGACCCTTTTGCTCCAGCTGCCAATGCGTACACACAGCCTAATCGTCAGCCTCCTGCCCAACAGCCTATGGGTGCTGGATTCCAGCAGACGAATGCTTCTATGGCGTATCAGCAGCAGCCAGTGATGAGTGCTCCCATGGGCATGGGCGGCATGGCCCCCCAGCAGCATGCCATGCCGATGGCAGCGCAGCCTCTTCGCACCAACGGCGTCAATTATAACATCTCCCAAATGATGAACCCTGCGGGCTTCAATCAAGGCCAGCAGCCCTCACAAGGCGCCAAGTCCATCAATATTGATGCCTTCGCGGCCATGAGGAGCTGAGCAAACCTTGTCACCCCTCATTGTGACTTCAATGATGCCAAAAGGGTCACCACGTCAACGAAGCCGCGATTGAAGGGATCATGTAGTCCAAGTGAGCCCATTTATCAGATGCTGTAGATCTTCCAACGAAGCCTGTCGTTTTTTCTGTCGACATTTGCCACGTGAAAGCTTTGTGAATATCTATCTCTACTGTCTGGTTCATAGCTTGCTTGGTCTGAAGCAAGTGGTATTATTTACGCTGGTGTCTATAGCCAATCTAGCTGGTCTGCTTCACGTGCTTGAGCACTGCTTGTTCCAGACTGACCAAGTGAGGGTCCGACACGTTGAGCTCTCGCATGCTACGGAAACAGGGCCACGAGTCAGCGGGTCTCATTGTATCAGCAGCATGAGATAATGAACTTACCATGCGCATAGTTTGTTGAAGTAGTCGAGGTTCGATCCGCTGGGCCCCACGCGCGTGGCGATCTGCGCAGCCATGTCCTCCAAAGAAGATGGCCCCAGGAACTCGTCGCACGTGATGGGCGAGATGTAAACCAGCGCCTGGCGCACTTGGCCGTCTGTGCAGTGCACTTCCACCGTCTGTCGGTCATAACCAGCCTTCTCGCGGTGGTCCAGCTGCTCGAGCGTGTCCGAGATGTTGTCGTCAGGCAATCGGTAAATGCGCCCCCATGTGATGTCATTGTCCTCGTGGTGCGCGTGCTCGTCCTCGAACGTGCGCATGTCCTCCTTGCTGATCAGCGTCACGACACGGCCGACATTGTCCGGCGTGCCGCGGTGGTCCGGACTGCCGTGCCAGAAGCGGCGATGCCAGCCGCGCACGTAACCAAACATAGTCTCCTCCGTCAGGAAGTCGGTCTTCCATACGATTGATCCATCTACAGTACAAGAGAGGCGTGCGTGAGGCCGTGGCTATACAAACTCCCTCCATGAGACCACGTACACCCAAAGACCCACATGGCGCAAACTGAGTGAATGTGCAACGGTTCTGGGATTTCGGAAAGGGTACAGTGTACCACTTTGGGCTCTGAAATGATTTGCCCGGTCATGTTTCGAGAGCGAGATTGAGTGGAGAATACTACCAGAGGAGGGCACGTACAGGAATGGATGTCTAATGGGTGGTCTAATTTACAATAATTTATGGCCCGTGGGCTAATATTCTACTGGACATGGGTTGAGCGGAAGCAACTGCATGCCTTTGTGCGCGGCTCGGCGATTGCGGCATTCGTAAATCCGTCTAGTGTACGGCAGCAGCACGCGCTACTTGATTTACTGGATGCCGCACGTGGACTCACCACCGATCCAAGAAAACGTGCTCGTATGCTGCAGTACGGCGCGCTCGAGTGTGTAGAGATGCGGATCGTGCACGTTGAGCTCGCGCATGCAATCACATAGACGGAAGAGGTATTCGGTGTTGGGACCGCTGAAACCCCAGCGCGTGGCGATATCCAGCGCCATTTCATTGATGGAAGATGGGCCAAGGAACTCAGAATTATCTGGCGTCGCGATGTAGACTAGCGCCCGGCGCACCTTGCCATCCGTGCATTTGACATCCATGAACTTTCGGTCGTAGCCTGACTGCTCGCGGTTGTCAAGGTTCTCGATGGTGTCCGAGATGTGCTCGTCCGGCACCTTGTATAGTCGGCCCCACGTGATATCGTCGTTCTCATAGTGTGCGTAATCGTCATCAAACTTACGCATTTCTTCCTTGCTGATCAGAGTCACCACACGGCCCATAGCGTCGGGCGAGCCGCGGTGATCGGGGCTGCCCTGCCAAAAGCGGCGGTGGTAGCCCTCGACGTAGCCGAAGATGGTCTCTTCGGCTGGGAAGCCGGTCTTCCAGACGATCGAGCCGTAGCCAAAGACCCACATGATGAAGCTGGACTAAGCCACTTGCACTGGTGAAAGCAAGTCGGTGAATGAGCGAGTGACTCCCGACGGATTGGGCCGAAAAAATAGAGCCAACGCTGTTTTTTACCCCCAACCGCGTGGTCTGTTTGTCACCAGCAGAAAAATCTGCCCATCGCCTCTCGCTCAGTATAAATTCCCATCGCGTGACACGATAGTTTCCCATGATTTGATCCTGGACAGTTAAGATCAAAAAAAAAAATTGTTCATGAAAACTACCATCCAATGATGCACGTGTGCCGATCTGAAACGACAAAATGTTCATGTCATCCCTGTTCTCCGCGTTGATTGGCCTAAAAAAGGCACAGTTTATAGCTTGCGCATGGGGTTGCTCGGTTGTCATCCAGCGAGATAGGCCCTAACCATAGCTTACCACCGGAAGAACGAGCCAATCAGCGGCCTTTCCTTAGTCGATTCAAAGCTGAGGAAGATGGTCATGACTTTCACGAGCGCTGATTGGCTGGCTGGTTGGGCTCGTGGACTGCCACACGGAACAGCAAATGCCGTCTCGTTGAAGCGACGTGGCCAGCCAAAGAAGGAGATTTGTGGCTGCAATGGTCAAAGTTTCCTGCAAGGGCTGGCTGTGTGGATTGTGGCAGTCGTTGCTCCGCAGGACAGCATTGTTTAGGTGCCAGCTCACCTGTTTATGTTCTGTGTCATTATTGCATGACAGTCCGCCCTGTTGGCGTGTTATGTTTCAAGTGTGGGATTGATGTCAGTTCTGCGTTATTTCGCCATCACTCGTTCAATGGTGCGCCATTAGAAATACATGTACGTGCATGCTGCATGTAAAAGTCTTGCTGGTGTTTTAGCTCGGCATGCCGCAAATATGAGATTCCGAATGCTTCTACGAGCTAGACTGGCCAAGACACTGTAGATATGCCAAGTGCTATATATATGTGCTCATTTAGAACTCCTTCGAAGCAATTTAATACCTAGCTGCGCAAGTGGTGGGACGCAATTGCTCTACTGGCTGTCTGGTCGTCGTCATCCAGCCGTCAACAATTGCATTGTGCCAAACGCGGGGACGAGTCCAACCACGATTCAGCCGTTTAGACAGTATCAGCAATCTGAGAAGATTCATCCGACAAGAATCCCAGCTCGTCTTCTTCGCGGACAATGGGGCAATCGCGAAGGATCGAATGGGCGATCGCGAGGGAAGTGCTGTCGATACAGAGGCGATCTTTAGACTCTTTAGAGCAAACCAATAAACAAAGAGAGCGAAAACCGTACCTGGCCGTGCAGATAGTGAAGAGGATGGATCCGCCGAAGACGATAATCACAGCCAGACTGACTGTACAATAAGGCAAGAATGAAACGTTAGGCCACGAGCGTATAAACAGCGATATCTAGAAAAAACTAGCTTACTCGCAGACATTCCAAGCTTGCGCTGTTCAGGGGAGACAGGCTTGCCGAAGACGAGCATCGGATTCTCAGGCGTCTCATTCGCAGCGGCACTCGAGGCATAGAACCAAAATCCGCCCAAGCAAATGAGCACGAACAGGAACAGAGGGTTGAGCAAACTATACGTAACAGATCCATGATGAGAAAATCGATCGGAAAAGAACCAACAGACAGCTCATGAGGCGAGCACTCAATCAACTTACATGGTCACAACGCCTACGAGGAGCGCCGAAATAAAATAGTTCGTCGCGAAGAACATCGCGTTCTTGCGCGCTCGTGGCGCCAGCGCCTCACGAGTGGGAATGTTGAACGGCTTTTCCTCACCTACATGATCAGCACACGAACTTCAGCACGGAAGTGTCATTCCCATCACTGGGAGGTTTTCGTCCACAGCAGATGAGCTGTTTGCAGGAGTGAGAGCTCGGGCAGGCGTCGTACCGAGGCCAAAAAAAAGCGAGATGCCGCGCACATTGCGCAGATCCACAATCTGCTTGAGCTTGTCCGTCGCCCGCGCGATCACGTGCGTCTGCACCTCAACCGAGATTGTTCCGTCCGCGACCTTCATATTTATGCTGCTTCTCTTTCCAGGGGCTTTCCGAAACTGGATGCCAGCGGAGTCAGTGATCTGTCGTCTCGTGATTCGCTAAAAATAGACTCCAACGAAAGATACTGACCACTGGCTAAACTCAAATTCCCACCTAATTTCTACCAATCAGATATCATTAAGAACCTGTTTGCTCATCGGCAACCCTCAGTGCGCGCATTTCCACTTCAACGTCCGAAAGCAAGGCACGATCATGGCCAAGGCTAATGCGCGTCAGTCCAAGGCTCCTGCGCGACAGGCGAAGAACGCATGTGCATTAAATGAGAGCATCGATGGAGGGGGTTCGTACACTGCTTGCTACTTGTCTTAGATGTGGACTCTGATGTAAGAAATGCGCTTGATGCAGCGGTGTCTGGTGACGGTAGCAACAAGGTTTGGGATTGTAGTGATGATTTTCATAGGTCACTTCGCGATACTCTCTCCTGGATTGCGAATGATTAACATAGGCTGTATAGGAAAACGCTGCTATAGTGTCGAAGCGAAGAGCGCCACAGCAGTCTAAGAAAGTCAGGGCAGACCAGGCTCCTGTGAGTAAACTGCAGAAAAGAGCGCTGGCCTCTCTCGACGCAACCATAATATCTTCTTCTCAAAACACACGCAACAATTCTTCAAGTCAGGGAACCCCACCGTCATTTGAATTCGCCAAGGGAAGGACGGGATTCGGTGAGCGCAAGACAATCAAGAATACCAAGCAACAAGAGCGAGAAGGAAACCGGAAACGCATCGATGATCTTGTTTTGTACTTTCAGACATTAGACGGCGAAAAGCTTACGTTCGCTTGACAGACTGGAATCGACACGATTAAAATCTCGTGAGGGCATTTTTTCACAAAGCAGATTTGTGTCAAACTCAGAACGCCAACGCAAAGCAAGATATCGCAGCGTTAAAAACTACCACTCCACTCGCAGATTCCGAATCAAATTTCGTGTCAGGCAAAACACATACCCTGTCTAAAGCGATAACAGACGTTTGAATCTCCCGCCCATTTTTTGAAACGGAAATGGCGTTTCCCTTTCACTTCGAAATCTGCGCCCTCCTCCTCATGACGCAAGCAACCGACGGCGAACCACAAGCTGTTTGGGAGACGCTCCTCCTGGTAAGTGACCACGGCAACCTTACCCGCGGCGACATCAACCATGTGGCAACTCAGTTCCACCTTAGACCGTGGACAGTCTCACGAATATGGGAGCGGGGCAAAAGCACCATGACCGAGCGTAACGCCGCTGCTGTGCAGTACGGAAGAAGAAGGACAGGGTTGAGATCTGCAAGCGTATTGCTGAAGTGCCCCTGCGTACCGCACGAATCAGGATGTGCTTAAGCTGGCGGCAAACACGAGCAGCTACATGGTGCAGCGGATAATCAAGGAGGGCTACGTGCGCCGCACTTTGAAGCAAACCGGGCCTCTTCTCACGCTTCAGCACAAGCTAGACCGTATGAAGTTCTGCATCAATCACGTTTCGCTAGCCATGGACGGGAGCTACGCCTTTGACCCGATGTACGACGTTGTACATCTGGACGCGTTCAACGACACGAAGACAGAGACCCTGAACAAGACCTTTTTGTCGCTGCAGCTCACGATGGAGTACATCATGCGACGTGAGGGCGGCAATGACTTTCGCCAGGGCCATCTGAAGAAAGATCTCCTAATTCGTGCTGATAGCCTTCCTGTTTCTCTGTCGTGTGATGCTGACGTTTTCACAGAAGCTTGCATTCTCACCCGCCCTCAAACTGATTTAGACCTGCTCAGCTGACTTTCTAAGAAATTATACCCTGCCAAAAAAAACGAGATGAAGCTCTGTGAATTTTTTTTCAAATCTGCATTATTTCTGAGATGAGTGGTAACGTGAGGTATGAAAAGCACAGGCTCATTTCTTCACAAAACGTTTTATTATCAATCAGTTCTCAAATTGGTGCAGAAAACATCACATGAGCATGTACGCACAGCGCATGCACGTCAAAAATCGAAGCAAAATTCCACACACAGGAAGTGTGCAGGCTGCAATCAAGTGCTGGAGCACGTTGCTGCTATCCACACTGCTTCTATATCTACTGGGCTGACGGTTTCGTCTGTCCGCTGCCCGATGTGGCAAATGGAGGAAGTCCAGCCCCTGGAGCAGAGAAATCAGTCACGGAGTATGCACGACGGCCACGCTGAAGAGATCCCGTCATAGCTTCTTGTTGTTGCTGCTGCTGGTGAGCGATCTTCTTTTCTTCTTGAAGGACGAGGGCCTTGAGACGGTTCGATGCGTCATGTAATGCAGTCAGCTCTGACTCCGACACATTTCGCACAGCGTTAAGCGTGTTATCGCTCTTGGTGTGCACCATTTCGTCGGTCTGACCACGCAGCAGGCGTTCGTCGCTTTCGCTGCCACTTCCAGATGCCAACGCAGCAATGACTCGCTGCTGCTCCAGGATAATAGTGCGCATTTGCTGAAGCGACATCTCGTCGTCACGATCATCATTTCTCGAGTTGGCGCGAATAATATCTTCAATCACAACACCACGACTGAGAGCGTTGTTGTACAGTAGGTATGTTTGAATCTTGCCAGGCACGTACAGAGCCGAAAGAAACAAAATCAAAATCAATGACGTCATACCAAGGACTGCATCATGAACGAAGTAGATAGTGCCAACCAGGCGGGAATTACTGCCCAAGAGCACCAGCGACCAGCAGCCAAAAGCAGCCATGAGATAACCCATACTGAGCAAGCATTGCCACATTCCGTCCACGAGCACAAAAGCAGCGATCAAAGTAGCTGTGCTAACAACCACCAAAATCAACTTCATAAATCGAACCAGACCTGACTCGCCGTAGCGAGAGTTGAAAAACAGAGATGACACGAAGATGTAGACTGTGGCAATTGAAAAGCAGATCGAGAACGGCAGCCAGGTTTCCTGAGTCAAAATTGAATGGTACGGGTTGCCAGATGAAGCGATCGAAAGAGCCACAACAGCGAAAACACTGCCCTTGAGAGTCACGCATGCCTTGGCCCATGGCTGAAGCGTAGAAAAATACGCATTTTCTTCTTTGAACCAAGCCTCCCACGACTGGTTCGGGTTACCGCCATCTCCACGCATCCACTTCAGCCACACGCTAAGATCCTCGGAAACATCCGACCATTCAAAGGCAAGCGGGTTGAACCAGAACGGAGACCAGTACCAACTAACAAAAACAAGCCACAAGGACCAGGTCATGACAAAGTACTGATGGCCCGTCGTGAAGACATAGTAGATCGTCAGACCAATGGCAATTTCCACGGCAGCATACAAGTGACTGCTAGCGTAGAAGCGGTAAAGCTCATCAAATCGCGAGTGCTTCGTCACGAAACCACGACCCGTAGCGCGATACTTCGCACCACCAGCAAGAATGGTCTGACCGTAGTAGAACCACTTAGTACCGATGTGGAACAAAAAGTAGAGCGGACCACCGGTCACGAACATCATGAACATCTCCTTCACCGCAGCTTTAAAGCCACGTTCCACAGAAATTGTCGCCAACAACGGAGCAGTCGTGAAGAACGCAACAGACCCGAGCATCACTTGGAGCGTACTGAAGAGAGCCGCGTCACGTCCACCAATGCCTTCTAGTGATAGAAGCGAGCGAATCAAGTTGCAATACAGAAGTACGTACACCGTCCAGATAATCAAAGACATCGAGAGGTAGAAACCCACGTGGTTGTAGTAGAACGACAGCAGCTTGAAAAAATCCAGACGCTGGCTGATACGGTACACATCACGCGAGAGGCATTGTTCGGCAGCACCCTGAGCAAGCTTGGCTTCGAACTTGTAAATTTGCTGCATACCCACATCACGGCCCTTGCCGCACTTGACGTATTCAGGGAATGCCACCGAACCACCACGCAAGCAGTTGTTGTATCCCGCAAAAATATCCTCACTGAGGTTGATACCCTTGCTAGCCTTGCTAATACCGCCTCGAGTGATGAAGAACAGCTTGTTAAAGACATCTGGGTGACCGTAGTGAAGACGCATACGGAGCGGCCGAGCCAAGGTACGCTGTCCCAATGTTACGAACGACGTTTCTTGAAGGGCCATGTAGTTGGCAAGCGAACTCACACTTCCAGTGAAAATATGTTCCGGGAGACCAACGATCGTGTACGGTCGGTCCGGCGAGCCAGAATCAAACTCTTCCAGCATGTTGCGCATCTTCAGTGATTCCTCAATGTATCCATCCTGGTTCATATCGATTGTCTGCAGATTTTCACCACGCGAAAACGGAATTGCGGCGTTTTGGTTCTCGGGCTTGCCTTCACCCAAGATCGGGTTGCCAGGCAAACGAACTCGGTAGATCTCTTCGACAGTGCCAAGCTCTTCGCCGCCCTTGATCAGCACCGTGAAGTATGACTGCTCCTTTTGGTAATTGACACGAACTTCATCAATGTAAGCCACGCGAAGGTTCGGGAATCGGTGCAGGAGGAATTCAATGTCACGAGCCTTGGGGTCGTTGTTCTTCTTTTGGCGACCATAGATTTGGCACGCAACCACGTAGGTAAACTTGGTCTTAATCAGCTCTTCAATGTGCTGTTCAGGGACCTGTTCAATCTCAGCGAGCAAGCGAATTGCTGCCTCGCCGTACATCATACCCTGAACAGTTCGCGTCAATGTTTGGCCACGAAGCGAAGCCCAGAGCCGCAGTTCAATAGCACTTTGAGGGTCCTTCCACAAGTTCTTCTTTGGCTGAACACGCTCCAAGAAATTTTCCCAATCTCGCTTGTACAACGTTTGCAGGAAAAGCAGGGTGTGCACGTCAAGACCATCCTGCTTGCTCTCCAAGTCGGCCTTCGAGTACAAGACATCCTCTCCGTAGAATGGGGTCATCACTGTCCATGACTTCATTTCTTCAAGCAAAGGAGCCATGGGCATGTCCATGAACAGCGAATTGACGAAGAACAACAGTCGGCGGCGAGCATCGTAAGATCGCGGCTCAGCATCGATCTTCTGAAGAGTCAGCAGACCATGGAGGTGCTTCACAACAACATCGGCATGACGTTCAAAGGCAGTCAAGGTGACCTGCTCACCCGTGTAGTCATCATCCCACATGAAACCACGCTCCTGAGTCAAGATCCAAGTCAAACGATCAGAAACACCCTTGCTCTCTGCGTACACTGGGTCACGCTCATCAACTTGCTGAAGTGCGCTCTTTGCAACGTTCAAGAATGTACGCAACTTGTCACGAATCTGCATGATGTGGGCGCTTGGGATCGAGTGAGTCACCTTTCCCTTCTCCATAGGCTTCACACTTTGCTGCATTGCAGCGATACGGGCCACACCGGAGCCTCGGCTTCGGCGCGGTACCTGTCCTCCGAGAGACGAAAGACCCGTGGTACTAGCAGATTTTGTCAGGCCACCGCCCATAGGTCGCGCCATGCCCTGAGGAAACTGGTAAGACGAATAATCAGCCGGGCTCTTGCGAACAGGAACGAATTTGGCGTTGTTCTTCCAATGTCCCATGTTGGATTTCATCAACGAAAGCAAGTCTGCAAGCGCACGGCCGCAGATAGCGACCTTCTGCAAGTCCAGAGCTCGGAACACTCCACGAGATGCCCATGAGTTGAGTGTGCTGCAAATGTAACGAATATCGTTGGTATGGCAAGGGCCAAGCACGTTAACCAGAATCCAGTTTGCGAGCTCCCAGATTTCTTCGATCGCTTCTTCAAGCATCGGGTTATCGCCAAGCACTTCTAGCAGCTTATCTTGAAGGAATCGCTCTTGGATGTCCGATTCGTTGGTATACATGTCCAGAATCTGGGACGTAAAATTTTCAAAGCAGCCTGCAAGTTGGAACTGGGGAAAGTAAATCTCGCGCTGGTATCCATCAAGGCGTTGGAAACGCAGCAACGACTTCTCCTTGTTCGAGATCAAATCATCAGCTCGCATGGTGTCGATAATAGCGTCCCATGCCACAGAGAAGGAAAACCATTTTTGCTTGCGCTGGAGCTTCACCTCTTGGGCAGTTTGCTTTCGACGAGAGAACGACAACAACGGAGTTTGGTCGTTTTGAGTGGTACGGTTCTCGAAGATAGAATTAGAATCGCCAGTAACTCGGTCAAGGACCTCGTGGCCAACGATTGCAGAGCCGTAGGTTGAATCGGCGACAAATTCAGAAATTTCAAGACCGGTCTTTGATCGAGCAGATATTATTTTCGAGTTGAAAACGTCAGCAGCACGACTGAATGCTGCGCGCACACGACCGAAGTTACGGATTTCACCGATCCGAGAAGAGAATCCGACGAAAGTTCCCGTGAATGCAACCCAAATTGCATTCCAAATGGTGATGTCGACGCAATATACGAGGAAGAATGGGAACCAGTTCAAAAAGATCAGCACGCCAGTGAGAAAGAGTCCAACTTGATTTTCCACATGGTCAGCGTACAGCAGCAAAGACGGAACGACCAGAGGGTAAATCTCGAACTTGTAACTGAAACATAGTTTCCACGATAGCATGAGAATCCAAAACAATTGATATCCCAAGCTGGCTGACGCAGGGTCAAGCATGTTGTCACCAACATACAGGCGGTTCATTGGGTTGATGAAATCGCGCACAACCGCAAACGGCTTCCACTGCGTTCGACGAGACCAGTTCAACACTTGAGGCATCACTTGAAGGACACAGTTGACCAATCCAGGGATGTGGAATACAAGCAGCGTCCAATAGTACGTGCTCCACCAAGTTCCTTCTTGCGTCCACGCAAACCAATACAAGGTCAAAGAGGACACAGCCAACGACAAGTGAATGATAAGGCGAATCACATGTCGGACTAAAACAGAGTTCGGCGCTTTGTCGTCATAGCAAGCGAAAATATCAAGCGCATCGCGAAGGATGGAAAGCGCGAAAGGCGTTATCATCGTACTTGACACAATCTGGACAGACTCCGCAAGCTCAAGACCTTGCTCGCTCACGAAAGCAAGCGTCACCAAGAACTGGAAGCTCAGCACATGAAAATCGAAAATTCGGCTGACAGCACGAAGCGGAGCCAGCCAAGTGCGCTTCTCGAGAAACGTCTTCGACGCCTCAGCAAACGCTTCAGCAATGCTCTTTCGTGCTCGGAATGGGTGGCTGTTGCGCCCGGCATTCAATCCACCGCGGCTGCTGATCTCACCGCGCGATTTCTTGTAATACGACATCGGGTTTGGAGAAGACATGTCAATAACTTCTTCATACTTGTAGTCATACTTGAGGCACTCAGTCGTCCAGAAAAACTCATTAAAATCATCGTAGTTAAGACGGTCAATATGGTCAGCGTTGGATCCCATTTGCGCCTTCAACAGCGAATACACGGGAGTAATCACGGTATCCAGGAAGTGGCCAGCATCCCGCGTGCGATTAATGGAAGTCGGGTATTCCTCCTTCAGCTTGTGAAAGAGGTAGCACAGAAACTCAGGCGTGTGACGCATGTTACTCGCCTCTCCCCAAACGAAGAAGAAGATGCACAAATCCACAGAGATTTCATCCAAGCTTGAAAGTCCGGCACTCGAAGGCTTCGTTTCACTCCAGTGGAGCGAGGGGATCTGAAGCTTGTGACACCACTTGTTGTAGTTGCTGAATACCAAGTCGTGCAACTTGCGGTACGGGTTGCCGCTCTTGCGCGATGAGTTCGTCAGCAACATCACAATATGCTCCGTCTGGTTGCGGAAGCTGTCAATCTGGAAGCCATACACTTGTTGAACGTTCATGGCAATCTTGAAAATCGAACTGTACTGCTTCATGTGGTTCGGCAGCTTGGTCGCTGAGAAGAAGTTGACCTTGTCGAACGAAGCTTCATCAGGCTTCCACGCTCGCGCATCCGAACTCGCGGAGACCTGGGCATATCCCTTCTTTGATTTAGGCTTCTTGCTGCTTGACGTCCCGGTTTGGTGATATTGCAGGAAGATTCCAACAACCGTCAAAAACGCAAGCACAACGTAGAAGATGAGGCAGTGCTTCGTGCAAACCGCCGTCGTGGAGCTGGAAGTGACGCCGAAGACTATGCCAATGAGGTTCCATGTACTCTTGAAAACATCATCCTTGGTGATCCAGTAGGAGAGTGGCATCACGACCATGAGACTACCCAGACAAGAAGTTGCCAGGATCGCGACGTGCTTGGAATCCACTCGAGACAGAGACAGCCCAGCGCACAGAACAATGAACACGCCCGTGGCAATGCGTGCTTCGAGAACAGGCAGGAATTGGCCGAGCATGATACCCAGGTACAGACCAAGCACTGCACCCAACGCAGTCTGCGCAATCAGCGAGCAAATGCCGCCAAAGACCACGCCGCAAAGGCAAGCAATGAACACATGGATCCAAGCCATGCCGGAGTCATCAGTCAGCGACGTGATGCTGAAGACAGCGTAGAAGCCTGCAGTGAACCACAGCGTGCTGCAGTACACCGCGACAAGCTTGGGGTGGTACACGCCAAACACGAGCATCAGGGCGCCAAGGAAAGCGCTCACGACCGCAGAGAACTTGACCAGAGTCTTGCCCAGAGGCAGCGAGACGTACCACGGAAGACCGTAGTCCACTGGATGCGTGTAGATCCAGTCGGAAGTCGGGAAGCCAGGCGGATTGCAGCCAATCGACGTATATCGGTTCGGGTTGCCCTGGTACACGCGGACGTAGTCGATGGTGAAGTTGGACGGCCAAATGGAGTCACAGATCTGGCCTTCGCACGGCGGCGAGAACTTCTCGGACACGGCCGTACTGAGAATGAGGTAGCTCGGCTCTACAGGGATTTGACGCGGCGGAATGCCGTCAGACCAGACGTTGAGCGCCGAGCCAGGGATCTCGAACAAAAAATTGTTGTCCAGCCACCAGCGGATGTGGCCTTCTGGACCAGGCGACCAGTCCAGTTGGTACAAGTGGTAGTTGTCAAATGCGTTCGTGTCCAGTTGCGTGAGCGCTGAAAGCGAGTCCAGGCCGCTTTCGCCGTAGTAATCGCTGTTGATACGCGTGTAGTTGCCAAAGAGCAGGCCCTGGTACCATTGGCCAGGAGCCGGCAGCGTCTCCGATGCCGGGCGCATGTTCGGGTACAGACTGGGCGAGATCTGCAGCGACGTGGAGATCATGGCCGGCTGATCGCGTGCTCGGATCTGGGCTTCCATCACATCGATCTCCGTGGCACCACGGCCCTTGAATGCGCCGAGTCCATAGCGATCCGCATACGAGTCCGGGTCGTTCTTGTCGGTCAGATTACCGCAGGCATTGATCTTCTGGTGCTTCTTCTCGCCCTTCTCGACCCACGGGGCACAGTAGTCAAAGGACCACGGCCACGTGCCGTCCTGCGAGCCCAGGAACGCAGCGCGGCCAATGTTGCCCATGATCCAGATAGCCGGCCAGGTGCCAGGCACGCCCCATTTGCCTGGCAAGATGGCGCGCACTTCAACAAAGCCGCCCGTGTAGCAGAACTTGTTCCAAGTCTGGAGACTGCCGCTGACGTACTTGGCGCCGCGGTAGCCGCCCTTGGGCTTGGTGGACGTGATGATCAAGTTGCCCTTGTCGGTCTGCACGGCCTGCGGCAGGAAGTGGTGCTGGCCCATGTTGGACTTGTCGCGGATGTCGATGGCGGTCCAGCGCTTGTCAAAGCCGGCGATGAACTGGCGCTTGCTCACGTTGAACTCGTCGGAGAAGATGAGCTCGAACGTGGAGCTGCTGCCGCCGGTGTACAGATTGCGTGCGTCATTGGGAACCGTCATGGTGCGGAATTTTTCTGGTGTGTCCGGGTCGATCCAGTCGCTGTTGGTCGGGTCTGCAACCTGCAGGCCGCGCGCCAGGGCCTGCAGCACCAGCGCGGCGCCCACCAGTAGCAGTAGCAGAGCGCGCCATGGCCCGCGAGCTGCCGAGGTCGCTCGCATCTCGTTCTCTCTCGAGGGCGCAAAAGCTGCTTTGGCTGGCAAATCAGCCGCTTTTCGAATGATTTCCCACCCCAGAAGCGCACAGAAACGGCCCACAGGTATAGTTGGTGCTCAGCGGAGCAGGTTCGGGTCGGTCTACGACTGGAACCCGTCCATCGAGATGGGCAACTCACACCACACAATTGAGGACACTGCACTGCAGTTCTGTATGTGCAAGCGAGATCTTAATGCGGGTTGGGTACCTTACGGGTCAAGTGGGTGGGTTTGAAGGATTGGGTGAAAAATTTGATGAGCTTGCCAAAAAGATCTTTTGAAAAACCCAAAAGAGCTGGTTGACCAAAAGCGGGTCAGAGACGGGCCGACCTGGGAGGGAACGGCCACGCGACCACCACCCAGGTGTTTCGAGTTGACTCATCGTCCCAAGCACCAGCCCACAGTCCACAAACCAGATCGCACTCACTCACGCACGCGGGCCCACTGGTCATGTCGCTACTGTATATGCAGCGTGGCTCCTCACGCCCAAGCAGCCTCGCTCGAATGCGCAAATGATCTACCATCTCGTCCAGTGAGTGGTCTGGCGTTGTTTACTTGATTCCTTCTCACACCGGATTCCGTAAAAGGGCCACGCAGGAGTGCTCATCAAATCCCGATGCGACCCCTGCGGCATCACCATAATACCGCGTGATGATTGGCACAGCCCGCCCTTTCGCCCTTCCTCACGTTCCCGGTCACTTGGTCACGCATGATTCTGGTGCATGGGCTGACGACGTCTGAACATCAGTCTGGGCCGTCTGATTAGCGTCGACTATGTTTGCGCACCAGCTATACGTACGAGCCGCACGTATAGTGACGTTCTGTTTACTGTAGTAATTTTGAATCTTGACATCGATTATAGGAGCCACTATTTTAGTGCTAAATCAGGAAAAAAAGTCTTCTATTCGATGCAGACCTCTATTCGAACGTGGTCCGAATTCGCTGCAACGATGCGCGTTTGTGAGCAAGCGGCCCACAATCTGGGTCCAGACCCACCGTGTGGCCCACTTGGTGCATCTCACAAGAGCCAACCAGCAGCAAGTGCATTGACACATTGAGCATGTGGCTTCGACGCAGCGTGTCCTCCGCCATTGCGCTCCGCCAGAGCGCCTCGCGTCTGCAGCAGGCTTCTCGTCTGGCGCGCGCCTTCTCCACAGCCAACCAGGCCACGTCATCTGACGTGATCCGCAATGTGGCCATCGTGGCCCACGTCGATCACGGCAAGACCACGCTCGTGGACCAACTGCTCAAGCACGGCGGCAACCAACTTTCGGAGGACCGCGTGATGGACTCGATCGATCTGGAGCGCGAGCGCGGCATCACAATTATGTCCAAGTGCACACGCGTCGAGTACAACGGCCACGTACTCAACATTGTGGACACGCCCGGTCACCAGGACTTTGGTGGTGAGGTCGAGCGTATCCTGAGTATGGTGGACGGCGTCGTGCTCGTGGTGGACGCCACGGAGGGCCCCATGTCGCAGACCAAATTCGTGCTTACCAAGGCGCTGAACCGCGGACTCAAGCCGCTGGTCGTGATCAACAAGGTCGACCGCGACACCAGCCGCCTGAACGGTGAGGTCGAGAACGAACTGTTCGACATGTTTGTGGCGCTTGAGGCCGACGACGAGCAGCTCGAGTTCCCTGTGCTGTACGCCTCGGCCAAGAATGGCTGGGCCGTGCGCGACCTGGACGACGACAGCGAGACCAAGGACAACATGAAGGCACTGCTGGACGAGATCATTGCGTACGTGCCGTCGCCCAAGGCCAACGTCGATGAGCCGTTCTCCATGGCTGTGACCATGATCGGGTACGTCTGCCAGGCTCTGCAACGATACGATTATTGCATGGTCTGACTCTTGTTGCGTTTTAACAGCCACGACCCATACGTCGGCCGTCTGGCCACTGGCCGCATCCACTCGGGCTCTGTGCAGATCGGCGACGCCATCCAAGTGCTCAACCTCGAGAGCAAAAAGCTCGAGATGGGCAAAGTCACGAAGATGTACGTGACCAAGGGCACAGCCAAGTCCGAGGTGTCATCTGCCATTGCCGGCGATATCATCACTATCGCCGGCGTTAACGCCTTCGTATCGGACACGGTCTGCGACGTCGCCGTGTCGGAGCCCATCCCGGCGCCCACGCTTGACCCGCCCACGATCTCCATGACGTTCAGCGTGAACGACTCGCCGATCGCTGGCAAGGAAGGCAAGTTCCTCACGTCGTCGCACATCAAGGACCGTCTGATGCGCGAGTGCGAGAACAACGTGGCCATCTCAGTCTCGCAGAGCGAGTCCTCGGAGGCTTTCAACGTGCATGGCCGTGGTGAGCTGCAACTCGCCATTCTGATCGAAGAAATGCGTCGCGAAGGCTTTGAAATGTGCGTCTCGGCTCCTCAGGTGCTGTTCAAGACCGACCCGGAGACCAAGCAGAAGATGGAGCCCATTGAAGAGGTCACGATCGATGTCGATGCCGACTACTCGGGCTCAGTGATCGATAAGCTGTCGAACCGCGGCGGTGAAATCGTTGAGTTCAAGGAGATGCAGGACAAGGTGCGTCTGCAGTTCAAGATCCCGAGTCGCTGCCTCATGGGCTACCGTAGCGAGATCAAGACCGACACACGCGGCAGTGGCGTGCTCAACTCGATCTTCCACGGCTACTCGCCGTTCCAGGGCTCTGTCTCGGCCCCCACCAAGGGCAAGCTCATCGCTTCGGCCAACGGCATGGCTACGGTACGAGCTCTCTTTTGCGGTGCTCTTACCTGGCACTGCGTTCTAATCTCTCGTATCCCCCGCAGGCCTACGCGCTCAACACGCTTGAGGACCGTGGTGAGATGTTCGTCAAGCCTGGTGACGAAGTGTATACTGGCATGATCGTCGGTGAGCACAACCGCCCGACTGATATTGAAGTGAACCCGACCAAGGAAAAGAAGCTGTCCAACATGCGCGCTGCCGGCACAGTACGTCGTCCTGCTCTGTGGTTGCATGCATGCGTTGCGATTAAAGCTGACGCCTTTGTTGTTGTAGGATGAGAACATTCGACTGTCGCCCATCCGCACCATGTCGCTTGAAGACGTCGTGACGTACATCAATGAGGACGAGATGATCGATGTCTCGCCCATGCGCATCCGCATGCGGTACGTCGCCTGTTGCTTCCTATGCTGGCTATGCTGTTACTCATCTCTGTCGTTTGCATGAGCAGCAAGCGTGAGCTCACGGCCAATGCTCGCAAGCGCGCGGGTTCCTCCAAGAAGTAGTGAAGCCATCTAAGCTCTGGTGTGCGCAAGTGGTTCGCAGTACTACTGTATAAAACTTCCGAATAGAGTTGTCTCGGTTGTATATGTGATCTCAGTAACGTATACTACGGTAAGATGCTTGAACCATACCGTGGGTGCTGCAATTTTTAGGGCCACTCAGACGGACGGACGGACGCGCATATCCGAGCCACTTGGTCGGCCATGGCGACGCTTTCGGAGGTCGAAAGCGCGCAACTTAACATGCTGACGATGAAGATGCAGAGAGATATCAACTGCCTCTCGGATCCTGACCGCAATGTGCGCCGCCGAGCGCTGGACAAGCTGCAGCGGTCCATCAAAAACGAGATAGCGTCCACCACCACGAACGTGTTGCGCGTACTCTGTCGCAGCCACATGCAGACTGCGCTGCTGACGTGCGCTGGCAACGACCCCGTGGAGAAGTGTCGCGAGAAGGCGATCGTGATCCTGCTGGGCTTTGCCGAGGGCAAGGCGCTTGAGCTCTCGGACACAACGCTGCGCGAGCTGGTGGCTCTGGTTTCGAGCCGCATCGGCAAGCTGCCGTACGCCGAGCCGACCGAGGAGATCCGACTGCTGCTGCTGCAACTGCTAAAGGTATTTCTCGTGCAGCTGTCGCAGCTGCAGGACGACGCGCTCGTGTCGCTGCGAGACGTGATGCCGGACCTCGCAAATGCGCTGGGCAAGGCGGCGCTGGATCCGTTCCCGGACGTGAAGAAGATGGCCGCCGATTGCTGCATCACCGTCTCCAAGCGCTGGAGAAGCGACGTCGCGCTTCAACTGGGAACGATCGTCAAGCCCACGATCACGAATCTGGGCCACCAGCACAGCCGTGTGCGAGTGTGTGCCCTGCAGGTTGGTGCCAATATGTTGCATTACGATCCGAGAGATGATGACTAATGGTTATGCATGGATGCCAGGCATTGGAGGCCCTGATGCCTTGCGGCGCAGAAGCGCTGGACGAGCTCATGAAGGAGGTTCTGTTTCCTGCTATCAGCAAGGCGATCTTCGATCACGCAGCTTCAGTTCGCAAGCAGCTGGTGCTGATGCTGGCGACGTGGTTCAAAGAGATCCAGCACGTGCACCAATACTACGCGCTGCTCTTTCCATTGTTCCTGTCTGGTGTAGTGGACGAGTCCCCAGAAGTGCATGAGCTGGCTGTGCAGAAGATGAACGCGTTGGCTGTGACATGGGAGAGCTTCGAGAACGTGGACGACGTGGAGAGCATGGCCGTGGATGACGACGTGCAGCCGCCTCTCGTGTTCATGACTCGACCTCCGCTTGGGGCTCGCCATCTTGCGAAAAGGTCTGCTCGTATATCTGTGTTCTCACAGCATTTGTGACTGAGCTTTCTGTATCTCTGTCGCCAGCATTCAACAGGAGATAATGCCAGCGCTGCTAGACAAGACCAACGACTGGACGGTAAGACATCGGACCATTGGCTTGGTAGGTGTTATTGATTGCTGAGTATTCTTTGATTCGAGGTTCACGTGCGAGTGCGCTACACGAAAATCCTGAGTACATTCCTTGTACTGTCCGAGTCGACCATGAGTCCGTTCTTGGACAAGATCTTCGCTGCCTTGGGCAAGATCTGCCGAGACGACGAGGAAAACGTCGTTGAGAGCGTCAAAGAGTGCTCGCGCGTCGTCGGACATTACGCAGACGCCAACATGATCCTCGCATCTCTTTTGCCCATGGTAACGCACACAAACGCACGTGAAAGACCACAGGACCTTCGCTTACTGATTTTGTCTTTCAGGCTGCTGGGCGTCTTGCTGGCCATGATACTGCTCAGCACCGAACGAATGGACTGGTTCTCCTCGCTATGAGCATTGAAGGCATGTCAGTGAAGACCATAGAGCCGAATCTTGAGGTAAACGTGTGACCTTGAGTTTTGCACTACGATATATGAACAACAACTCTGACTCGTGAATGTAGATCATAGCAGAAGCCTTGTGCGACGCTGGTCTGCGAGAATCCGAGGTGGCAGATCTGCAAGATCAACTGGCTGGAGTTGTCGCAAGCATTATCAAGACTACGGGTCCACTGTTATGCAGCAAGGACCGGATCTTCTTTCGGATGTTTTGGGTGCTCAACCACCTTCTCGCATCTGCACTAGAGGACTCGATTGCTTACGAAACCGTGAGTCCATGGCTTTATCCGTTCTATGGATTGACTCATTCATATTATGCTTCAGGCATCTGCGTGCCTTCTTGAGCTTGGAAAAAACTGCGGCCAATCTGTTGATGTGAGTTATGTGCCCATATATATTTCTCCGCAATGAAGGATTCTTATGTCTGCATACGCTTGAATACAGGATATCTACATGAAATTCATGGGGAAGCTGTTGGAGAAGATGTCGCTTCCTACAGATCCAAGTGCAAGTTGGCCTAAAAACCACCCCAGTCGAGTCCTCTTCGATTCTTTGTGCAGACGTGGTGGCGCGGTACATTGTGTGCACGATCTGTGTTCATACTGGGAATAGTTCGCTGATTTTGTGGTATTAGGCTTGCGGAGCGAATATTGCGATGTTAGTGCCAGTCTTCCTGGTCCACTTGGATACGACTCGAGACGCAGACGTTCGTCTTGCCTTCCTGGCCCTCCTAGAGACGATGCTTGGAACAGACTCCATCTGCAAGGTCAGGACAGAGTCCGCATCGCTGGCCAAGTGTGCTTGTTGCTGAAGGTCGCTTTTTTTCTGCTGCCTAGTCTTTCCAGCCTTTCAGTACGCAGCTGCTTCTAAAGGGCATCATTCCCAATATTGTTTGGCATGGCGGCCGAGTTGCGGCAACGACTAGGTACACTTCGAAGGTCTTGTGAATGTCTTGCTTGTGAACCCTCATTCCAATGCTGTCATATTACAGGAAAGTCGCGGTTGCTTGCACCTACACGCTTCTTCGCCAGGGACTGGCGGACCAGCCGTGTTTGTTCGAGACGGCCCCCCAAGTAGGTGTTTGTTGTGGTTGCGAACATTGTCAGTCTTTCTAACCCAAAATCTGCCTACCAGATGCTGCCGGTGCTGAAATCGTCCATGGACGATGGAGATGCCAAAACGCGTCAATTGGTGTGCCTTGCGCTGCAATATCTTTTCGTGGCACTGCCAGGCTGTCTGGGCGGTATATTCGTTTGTTATCATGATTTCCATCGGCCGGTTGTCTCACAGTATCCATGTTCATTGCATATTGCAGAGGAACCAGTCCACCAACTGTATGCTGAAATTTTGAAGCGCTTGGATGACAGTAACGATACCGTTCGGAAGGCCGCATGCCAGACGTTCAAGACGTTTCTTCGCTCCGCACCAAAGGAACATTTCAAAGGAACGATCATTGACTACACACTAGACTGTCTCTTCGTGCATTTAGACGATTCCGAGCTCGAAATCCAGGTACGACACCAGCCAGAACTTTGGTGGAAGTGGTACCATAAAATTGACTCTGATGATCGAACGTAGGAGGCTGTTTTCGACGTGCTCAAGGAAACTTTGGAGATCGACAAGCCGTTGCTTATCAAAAAGGCACAAGAAAACCGCACCCGCCACCTGAATCCCACGTATTGTGATAAAATATTGGCGCTAGCGAGTGCGTAAACGATAAGCGTGTTTCAGACTAAAGTCGATCCCAGTCCACTGTTCGTGACATTTTTAGATAAGCTATTGATCTACTACACGAGATCGTCAATTCGCTTCTTCTTTGTGACATTGTGCCGATCCTGACAAGTCGATGCTTTTAATAAGGATTCTCATGGACAAGCTGTATGCTGACGAGCAGGCCATCTCGATCTAATTCCCAGAATTTTGAGATAAACAACATCGAAACATACCCACATTTTATCGATTAACACTCCTACTCCTCATGATTCCATTTGAGGCTTGTGATACCGTTTGCCGAAGCTGAGGAAGCGAATGTTCATTCGCTTTGATCTTGCCATTTTTTGAGCCAGGAGAGATTCTCTCACTTCCGGCGCAGCCAATACAGCTTTTAAACTCTCCGTAATGTCCGGTAAACAATAATCATCAGAGATTTTGCGCTCAATCTGCTCAAGATTCTTTTCCACAACAGAGCGAATCTGTATAGGGTTGTAAGCTTCAAACACATGCGCAGTCGTAAAATGCTATGCACGTACCAGTTTATAGTCACTATCTAGTTCGCGAAGAGCGACATCGGAAAACACACTTCGGCTGTCAACCGTAAAACAGTCGTCAACGGGTCGGGTTGGCGGAACTGAGAGCGTCGAAAAAAGTCGCAGAATGTTGTCGGAATTCCGCTCAATAAAAGGATTCAGTACACTTCAGTAAAGAGATATTTATCAGCGACGCGCGTTTATCCAATAGCTCAGGTCAACATCATCATACCGGAACTGGGGCTCGCGTTCTCCAAACATGACGAATGTTGCTGTTTTGAAAAGCAGCTTGGTCACCAGTACGAGCACACGACGAGTCTCAGGTTGAGGCTCTTTGTCCATGAGGTCGTACAAGTGCGGTGTCGTGATGGCCGGACAAATGAATCGAAGAAAGAGAAAACCTCCGATGACAGACTGAACACCAAAACTTTGTTAGAATAACCGAAATCACAGACAATAAATAATGCGGAAGGAAGCACTTACTCTGGTGACAGACAGAGGGTCTTCTGCTGGGAGGTTCTCAATTGATCCATCGAACCGAGCGATCATTTTTTCATTTAAGTACGAACAAATATGGTAATACGATGGCGGGATCTGGTAGGCAAAAGAGCTGCTTGTGAGCAGAAGGCATCATACAAAATAAACAATGCTTTGAGCATACCTGTTGAACGTTTGCCACAATTGCATCGAGAATTTGCTGACATGCCTTCATCACGTTGTCGGCGTTAGTGTTTGCAGTCAAACTAGAGCGTGGCGCCTACAGATCAATCACAAATGTCAGTGAAAACAGCTAAATTATCTGCATAGTGTGCTTGAAAGCGTACATCGGACTTATCCGGATTCAACTCAATATCGGCGATTTTTAATGCGAATATTTGACGGATCGGCTTCTTGAGTACTTTTCGAATGAATTCGGAACCAATGGCTTTACTGTAAGTTGAAAGAATGCGGCTGGCATAATCGTCGGATCGAAACAGCGTAGCCACACTCATCACAGCAGACACCTCGACCTCAATTGCCCACATGATCAGACGTCCGAGGCGCTTGTGGCTTGCAAACACACGAAGTAACGGGAATAACAGCGACATCTACCAATTCCAAATTGTGAATCAGCCAAAGACCGCACCCACGCCGATTAGTTCCAAAATACCTTCTCATCGCGCGTGGCCGTTTGCAACAAGGAGGCTAAAACCACGTTGTTTTCCTCAACAAGAATCGCTCCAATACTCTTCGGAGGCAAGTTGCGTGGAAGAGGCTACGATGCAACGCATGTAAATAGTACATATTGCGACTTCGATGTGATGTACGTACATCAAGCCCAAAATCAAAGAAATCTTGGACTGAGTCCCCAGGAAGCAAGGAGCGATTGGATCCGTCCGGTCTGTCGAGTGGAGAAAAAATTCAATGCTCGGTTTGTGTTCAGGTCAAGCAACATGAATTAAATACCTTGAGGACGTTGACGATAAAGAGGAAGACTGACGCTCCAGACTTCGCATTGAAGGATCCTCGTCCATAGAGGAGAGATGAGTTTCACTCACTGTAGTAATCGATTCTTCATGGACAGAGGTGCGTCCTTCAGGTTGAGTTGTCACAACACTCACGACGGTTTGTACCGAATCTATCAGTCCATTGGCCTCTAGGAAATGTTCTTCAGACTATATGAAGCGACGCGTAAGTTGAAGCAGGCTGACAAGTTACGGGATTCAAAAGCTGTTACCTCCTGGAACTCAGACAAACGCTCCATATCATCATCGTCTTCTTCGTCGTTCAAATCCACAATTCCACTGTTACCGCTGGTGATGGTGGCAATGCTGTCGTTTCCATCAGCAGACCAGAACGAGTCAATCGCTTCTACATAACATTACAAATCACATAAGACGAAGCTGTGGACAACCTTGCAATTCATTCACGCACCAAAGTAGGCGTCCGAGGACGGGCTTGTTGGACTAGCAGGTCGTGCGGGGGCAGGCTAAAGAAGCAAACATGCCGTGAGGATAGATTTAAAGACTGTTTGCCATTCACTGAACAACTTACCGAGCGGAAAGTTGATTGGAGGTTCCTGGCGATCTCTGCGATCTCCATAGCCTGCTGTTGAATGATATCGTGGTCATTGCTGTCAATGCTCATCCGCTTTTCGGGAGCTGGTTTCTTCGGACTCGCTGCGCTGATGCTGGAAGATGCGCTCAGAGGCGCCGGCTCTGGCTCCGATTTGGCTGGCAGTTCTGCTGTCAAGGAAGATGCCACCGAGTCTCTTGCCGTATCCAACTCGGTTGCCGTTGTTGTCGCAGTCACAAGTGCTTCCGTCAGCGCAAGCGCTTCTTTCTGCTCCTGTAGCTGCTTCTTGAGCTCCGTGATCTCCTCTTTCTGTTTCTTCAACAGCATCATGGCGTCACGCAGCATATTCGAGATCTCCGGCGACATTTCGTTCTGCGATCGATGCTGGGTATCTCCAAGCGAGAGTCTTGACGTGGAGCTCACGCGTCGACGGCGTGGTGTCTTCTCGACTGGACTCAAGGCCGAGTACGGTGGCGGCGGCAGCGGATCCAGACTGGCGTGTTGCACGCGTTCCATCCAGGCCGTACGAGAGGACTCGGATGGTGAGCGGAAGAGGAAGATCCGGCCCGCACTGGACGTGATCTTCCAGCACGGCCCACAGTCCTCTTCACTCGGCTCGCCACTGTCTGCGGTGCTTGTGAGCTTCAAAATGCGGTCCACAGACTTGACATTGCAGCCCATGAGCGGTACGACGCCGTGCGGCAGAGCGTCGCGGTTCTCAAAGAAGAACAGCACATGTGCGTAAATGCCGACCAGGTAGTTCCGCCATGGCGAGTCAAAGCGCTTGCCCTGCGTTTAAGAGCACACACAGAGGTCGTGTGAAGATCGGTGCACACACATTGCATCGATCCAATATAGTAGAGAGCACAAGCCATACCTTCTTCGCTAGCGGCTGCAGCGCGACGTTCTTGCGCTCCAACTCACTGCCAGTGATGAGCAGCTCGGGGCAACTCACGTCTGGACTGTGGTCGCTCGCGCCGCCCGGAGAGCTCGAGATGTGGTCGTTTCTAATCCGATGCGAGCGCGGGGTATCAGCATTGCTGCTGGGACCTGCATAGACGGCGTAGGGTGGCGTGACGTCCCTCCTCATGCGTCCCCAGCGCTTGGTGCTGGCAAATTGGCCGAGTGACGGTGCGGAAAAGCAAATGAGGCAGCGTAAACTCCTAATAAGGGGTTGAATTAGCAGTGGGAAGTAGGTTGTCAGGTTGTGGCTTTAGTGAGGGTTGTGCAGACCCCGACCCCTAGTGGATACGCTTTTCCTAAATTTTAGAAATCCTCAGATCAGATGGAAAAACAGGAAAGACGGAAGCCTAAATCTGACCTCTTCAAATGTTTTAATGAAATTTCATAGCATTTTACAAGCAGGGTGTAAAATTTAGGACATGCTGTTTTAGGGCACCACATGGTTATGCAATGGCTGCTTGAGGCTTTCTTCTCTGATTAGAAGATGAGTCGCTGCTCAGCTTAAGAAGTACGGACCGGCGCCTAACACCGGATATGGTTCATCCGCCTCCCTGCGTTTCTCTCGCGAGATATCATCATGACACGCTCCTGACGGATCGGTTGACGCGAAATCATTTATTGTCAGCAGTTTATAAGAACTATACGTATATCCAATTTCTGCAGGTCTGTACAGATCAGAGGTCCTCTGTCCTATGCTTCCTGACCTCTATAACTACATCCCCGTTACCAGTTCAATTATCAGGCCTGATTCAAGCCACGCTCGATGCAGTGATTGGGCGAAATCTTAGGCGGAAAAACCTTAAAACCTCGTAATATTCTGCTTGTGCGTCTGCTTTCCGGAAAGAACGAAAGAAAAAAACAGGGAAAAAAAAACGACCAGGAACAGTACCGTGGGGGGATGTTCTCCCCCCCACCTCCGAAGTTCTCCCCCCTCAACAGAAACGAAGAACAGACACGGACCGCACGTCGAAGCAATCTTCCCAGCGAGTATGTGGAGCCCTATGCTGCTGCTGCTGTTGCGACAACCAGGCGACTGATGTGTGAGATCGATGGCTCTGTGATCTGTGCAGGTTATCATTCGCTTCCCGCTCTCCTCGCCTTCCTACAAGTAAAGCATCATGAACCCAGAATAGTACGGTTCTGCGAACATGTGTGAATGATCCATGTGGATATGTGGACTGACGCAGATCTCTTCCATCTGCAGCGATTACTTGTTCAAGCTGCTGCTGATCGGTGATTCGGGCGTCGGCAAGTCGTGTTTGCTTCTTCGTTTTGCCGATGACACATACACGGAGAGCTACATTTCGACCATTGGCGTGGATTTCGTACGTCGATGGATGCGTGGCATTAGGAGGTTACAAAGGCTAACAGAAACGCGCATGTGCTTGTGCAGAAAATCCGCACGATTGAACTCGATGGAAAGACCATCAAGCTTCAGATTGTACGTGCACACGGAGTGATGAGCCAGCAGTGAAGCCATGGGGACTGACATGATTTCTGTGCTCGACATGCAGTGGGACACGGCAGGCCAGGAACGCTTCCGCACCATCACGAGCAGTTACTACCGTGGCGCCCACGGTATCATTGTGGTCTACGATGTCACGGACCAGGAATCGTTCAACAACGTGAAGCAGTGGCTCCACGAGATTGACCGGTGGGTGAAATTGACGCTGACCATCAAGCTGATGCATTGCTGATTCTATTGGTGCCCGTGTTTATTCAAAGATACGCCTGCGAGAACGTGAACAAGCTGCTTGTTGGCAACAAGAGCGATCTCACGGCCAAGCGCGTGGTGAGTACGGATGCCGCCAAGGAGTTTGCCGAGAGTCTCGGCATTGAGTTCCTGGAAACCAGTGCCAAGAACGCGGCCAATGTCGAGACGGCCTTCATGATGATGGCTGCCCAGATTAAGAAGCGTATGGCCAACGCCCCCGCCGCGCCCAAGGCTTCTGGCGTGCGCCTCACCCAGGGCACGTCGGTGCAGAACAATGGTGGCTCGAAGTGCTGCTAAGCAGTATCATTTATAGCTGTGTTTGCCTGAAGTTGTCTCCTTTGTTCGCTGGCGGCTCGTGGCGGGTAGATGCCCTCGCGCCCTGACTTGATCAATGGACCAGAGGATTTGCTTTTTTTCGCTCGCAGCGTGTTGGTGTCTCTCTATTGCTTGCTTGTCCCAGTGGCTGCTGCATGCAGCTCACTGGCGCCATCAGCAGGTCGCATGGCAAGAAGCGGAATTGTTCGTGTACACGAGATACTGAAACTCTGGCTGCCGCTTCTTCTGCCGAACGGACTGCAGGATCCAGTCTACAGACAGACAGGCACATGAACTGAGCCAATACCACGTTGTGATAGCTTTCATCTTGATGGCCCCGTGTTTGTTACCTGGACTCACGAACTTGACTCTGCCGTTGCAGTTCTAACGAGAGAATGCGGACGTCAACAACAAATCAAACAGGTTAAACAGGACTCTGGTCCAACCTTGAGCACTTTATCTGCTTTAGAGCCGCTGAGGTTACAGCCCACCATGTGCGTCACGCGCATGCCAGAGTAGGCGGAGCTGATCATATACACACGTATCAGCTTTGGAGTAGAGTTATTCATAGATGTGTCTAGATACCAGACACGTCCGCCATGGTCCTCAACGAGCTTGGCTAAGTAGTATCTACGCCAGCGTTAGTACAATGTGAATTAAGTGTGGTATATGAGCTCGATGCTTACGATGACACTTTGCCGGTGCGTCCATTGAACAGAATCTGGCATCCCTGCAACATGAAGGCCGAACGTCATACGCGGCCGTACTTATCCCCAACACAAGCAACTGAACCTTGAATATTTGTGACTCCGCTGCTGTCTGCTTTGCTACAGCACAGAAGTTTGATCATCTATACACCAGCATGGAACACAGAATGGACGTGGCGTGACACTTTACCTTTTGCCAACCGCTTGCCACTCGCTGAAGCAGACTTATCTGTTGTATTGCGCACAGTGAAAAACTGCTCGCGTTTTTTGGAATTTTCTGCATTGCTACGAGCCTTCTCTGCTTTGATGTCGGCCTCCGTCTTTACGCGCCGCTCATGCCGACTCTGCGGTCCGCTCGGCCCATTCACGCTAAACATCAGGAACACGTCTGTCCGTCAAGAAACAAGCAAGTTCCACAAATAGGTTCATCGATAAGCCCACAAGTAATTGTGGCATAGCATATAGGATGTCCCACATTCCCCTCCCTTCCAATTCGATAGAACCGCAAGTTCCTCCACGCAGTGAAGATGGCGACGTATCATGGTCATGGGAGCAGTGGGGCAGAGCCGCAGCAACCTGTGACCAGCATCGACACAGAGCACAACGACATGATCCACGACATTCAGCTGGACTACTACGGCAAGCGGCTGGCGACGTGTTCGGCCGACCGCACATTCCGCGTCTACGACATCGCAAACGCCACGACCCAGTCCTCCGCTCCGGTCAACAACAGCAACAGCACTGAGGTACCCACGCCCATGCACGTGCTGCAGCACATCGTACGGCTACCAGACGACTCACAGGCGCCCATCTACCGTGTGGCCTGGGCGCACCCCAAATTCGGCAGTCTGCTGGCGCTTGCCTGCCAAGACGGGCGGGTCTACTTCTACCGCGAAGAGCTCCATCCGAGCGGCCAGGGCCCGACCGAATGGGTGCAGAAGTATGTACACACGTTCCACTCGCTGGCCGTGCTCAGCATCGCCTGGGCGCCGTATGAGTACGGCCTGTGCCTCGCGAGCGCCTCGGCTGACGGCCAAGTCTCGTTCCTCACGCGCATGCGCGAAGGCTGGGTCACGACCTCGTCCTTCCTTAACTCGGAAGACGGCGTGGGCTGCACGTCCGTCAGCTGGGCTCCGTACAACTCTCTGAGCTCACAGGGGCCTCAGGGTCCTCTCCAGCGGGTCGTCACAGGCTCATGCAACCACTCGGTGCAGATCTGGCAGCTCCACGCGGCCGAGAACCAGTGGGCGCGCGCGAACGAGTCGCTGTTCAGCCACCAGGACTGGGTGCGTGACGTAGCCTGGGCACCCAACGTCGGTATCCCGGCCAACATGATCGCGTCGGCATCCGATGACCACACAGTCTGTGTCTGGAGCCAGGACGAGAGCGAGGGCGAGTGGAAGCGCCAGGTCATGCATACGTTCGACGCGCCAGTGTACCGCGTGAGCTGGTCGCTCACGGCCACTGTGCTCAGTGTAGCCGGCGCGGACGACCAAGTAACGTTCTGGAAGCAGTACAGCGCCAACGAATGGGTCCAGCTCTCGTCTGTGAACGAGCATGGTGCGCGCGTCATGGGCTCTTGAGTTTGCGCTTTTGAAATAGACTTTTGGGCAGTTCTTCCCCTCGTTGTATACTTATCTCTAGTCCTCTAGGCGCCATGATAGACCTGCATGACGTAGGACACGACGTCCAGCAGCTGGAAGTGCTCACTCGCGCCATCAACCAGCTTCTTGTCAGCCTCAGCCAGACGCAGACACATCTTGGCCTTCTTAGTGTCGCTCAGCGTCTTGTGCTGCAGAATGTCGCTACTCAGCTGCTGGAAGATCGTGAGAACGGGGTATCCGGCCATGAGAATGTTCTCCACGTCCTTCTTCATCTTGTCAAAGCTGTTGGCAGCCATAGAGACCCAGAACTGCTGCAATACCTCTGGTGGAGCGAGCTACAAGACCAACAGGTCAGCAAACCAGCAGCATTAGAAGCAAGAGAGACCTGCACAACGTACGCCTGCGACTGCAAAGATGTCTTCGGTACTCAAAGGGTCTTCACCACAAAGCTGCTTGGCGCTTTGCAGGAAGTTGATGGCTTTTCGGAGATCGCCATTGGAACAGTCCAGCAGTGAGTCCATGACTTGACTCGAGCTCTCAATGCCTTCCTCCTTGCAAATGTACTCCAGACGAGCAGTCATCGAGATCTTCTCAAGCGGTGCGAAGCGGAATTTAGCGCAACGCGACGCCACCGGCTCGATGATGCGGCTCACATAATTACAGATGAGGCAGAAGCGCGTGACCTTCGAGTAGTTCTCCATCATGCGGCGTAGTGCTGACTGCGCATCGCCAGTCATGGAGTCAGCCTCGTCCAACACGATGATCTTAAAAGGAGGCATGTTGCCGCTGCTGCTAATGGCGCCCTGCGCGAAGGTCTTGACCTTCTCGCGCACGACCTTGATGCCACGATCATCCGAAGCGTTGAGCTCCAGGAAGCGGCCGTTCTTGCGGAAGTCCGGGCCGAAGAGCTCTCGTCCAACGGCCACGATGGTAGAAGTCTTGCCTGTACCAGGAGGACCGTAGAAGAGCAGATGCGGCAGCTGGCCGCTGGCAATGGACGTCTTGAGTGTTGCGACCACGTGCTCCTGATGCGAGATCTCGCTCACGTTCTTTGGCCGGCTGTCCATGTAAATTGCCATTTGCTCCGTCAGTATTCGCAAAAAGCGCAAGTGAGGACCAACATTTAAGGCAGCTACGTACTACTTCTCGACCCACGGGAGCACGGCCGGCTGCGCATTGCTGCTCTTGGATGGCCGCGTGGACGTGAACATGCTGCAGATGCGACCCTATAGTTTAGAGATGGCGCCGCGATCGTTTCCCGCCAAAGTCGATGATCTCGAACCGGTTCAGCTCAACCGCGTTACTGTAGCCGAACCGTTGCACGCCTTAGCATGGCAATGGATATTAATGGTTTGCGAACGTACAAGTATATTTAATAATGACAACTGCATACGACGTATACGACCAGGAAGAGTTGTAGTGAGTGAATTGCTTATGCGAACTTCTCCGAGTGGTAATCAAAGACGGTGCCACCGACTTGGTTGGAGGAGTACTTGATGCACATCTCGCCCAGAATCTTCTCCAGAGCGTGTGGACCACAGAAGAAGACGCCAATCTCATCACCAGGGTGCGCATTACGCACGTCCTGGAAGATCTGGTCCCAGTCCGGACGGCCAAAGTGCGTGAGCTGCTTGGACTTGAGACCGGAAACGAAATCGTGACCGGTTTGTTCGTGGACAAATTGCTGGAACATCTTGAGCTGCGAAGCGTTTTCTCCTCCGCGAACAGTACTCAGGTATTGATGCGCTTCGATGACGTTGTCTGAGTCCATGGCCGTGATCTGGTTCATGGTATCCTCGAACCATCCAAGCGACTCTTGCCCACGCGTGATCCAGTGAAAGTAGAGCTTCTTGATGCGGAATGAGTTCGGGTGGCTTACGTGCTTGCAGTTCACGCAACGGTATTCTTCCCAAAGGTGCACAACGTCCTTGAGAATGGAAGCGAACGGAGTGACACCGATACCACCGCCAACACAGATGACTGTCTTGTAGCGGTGATAGTCCTGCGTGGGAGCGCCGACTGGACCATCCAAATACACATCCGGGTACTCTGTCATGTTCTCGTGGCAGTCCGCTATCACACGGTGCAGTGCTGCAGTCCAATCACCAGCGTTGCGGACGTGAATGCTGACGTAGTTGTCACCAGGGGCCGACGAGATTGTGAACGGATGCCACTCGTGGGAGGAGATCATGGGCACGTTGATAAAGAGGTACATGCCCGGTCGGTACACAAATCGACGAGGCTTTTCCATGAACAGAGCGCAGGTTCCATCCAATTCCATGGCCTTCATGATACGTACGGGTGCAGCAAAGGTCTTTGCGTATCGGAAGCGGCGCTCAATGAGGTAGACGAGGAAGGGCGGGGTGATGTAGATGTACGAGGACGAACGAGCCAACCAAGACATAGCACCGTGGAAGCACAGCACCAGCAAGAAAGGGCCGAACAGCATGTGCGAGTACCAGAACAGGTTGAATCTGCCCTGGCGGAACTTGGGAATAGCAGCGAGCGGGAAGGAGATGGCCGTGATGAGCAGGAGAATTACACCCGTCCAGACGGGCAGCGCTTGTAGCATTGTCGTAAAAGGTGGCAGGCCATTGGCAAAGGCAGATACATGGCGAGTCACAAAGATCGAACGGTTGATCTCATCCGGTGTGGCGTACAGGTAAAGGCAGACTTCGTTACTCACGTGTGCACCCGTGTGGATGAGCCCAGCAGTGAGCAGAACAGTACCACAGATCTTGTGGAACTCGATGTGGTCGTCGAACGGGATATACTTCCACATGAGTCGGCTGCGCTTGAGCACTTGCGTGATGGAGCGGCACATGGGCAGCAGCACGAACACACAGTTGAGCATGGCCACTTGAGCGTTAGCACGAGCGATGCGAAGTCCCCAACCGATGGCTGGGTCCACATCGTACGAGAACCACTTGCCCCAGAACGCGGCATTGTTCACAAGGAAGTAGAAGAACAGCCACCAGACACGCAGCTTGTTGGCGTCGTACCACCGGTCGAACTTGCTTTTACGTGCCACAGCCGGCTGAGACGGGTTGATCTTCTCCTCAGCCTTCATGTCGTAGGAACCGCCGACGTACGTGTGGAATACGCGCTTGAACTGGTCGTATTCCATGCCGCCGTCCTTTACGTTGGCCTTGCGGAACATGAGCTTGGCCACTGTCTTGAAGTCCGTGCCCACGACCTCGATCTTGGCCGAGGCAAAGTTGGATGTCAGCAGCTGCACGACCTGGTCCTCGTAGATGTAGCCGCGCTTGTCAGCGTCCACCGTGTCGAAAATGAAGCGGAGCTTGTCCTCCACGCCCACGTTGAGCTCCATCACAGCGTCAATCAAGATGGCGTTACCGTCGATCATGCCGTCGTCGCCATCGTAGCCTTCGTATTCGCCGTCCTGGACTTCAAACGCCTGGGAGAATGTCGCTCGGTCGATCATGCCGTTCTTGTCAGTCATGGAATTCATGACATCGCGCAGCGCATGGAGCTTGGTCATGGCTGTGAACTCCTGGCTTTGCAGTGTGCGGTTGCTCTGACCGTCCTGCGAAAGCGCGACATTGTACTTGGGCTCGTAGACACCGCAGTCGCCCAAGATGGGCACCGACACGACGTCGCTCGAGGCCAACTCGCCACAGAATGACGGCTGGTAGGCCGAAGACATGTTGGAGATACGCGAGAGGCGGTCGCTGACCATGGACGATCGGATCATGGCGTCCACGTTCGGTCTTCGGCGCCGGCGGCAGTTGGCGCTAAGCACGGCATTGCTGCCGGCCGTGCCCACGACTGTAGCGGTAGACTGGCTCATGGACATGAAAACCTGGCTGCTCATGAAGCTCGTCTTCCCAGCGCCGCTGCTGTTGCCGCCACCACCGATGGGCGGCAGGCTCGAGATGCCGTCAGATTTGGGCATGAGGCGCTGGTGCGCGTTCTCAGGCGTGGTCATGTCGAGGAAGGACTGGCCGTTACCAGGCGTGTTGTCCACATCCACGGCCGTGTCGGGGATCAGGCCCGCGTGCGCCATCTTCTGCTGATGCTCGCGGTTCATCCGCTTGACCGATCGAGGGCGCGATGGAATGTGTCACTCACCAAAGGGAATCGAGTGCTGGGCGGTGAAGAAAAAGAGCGTCAATAGAAACGCGATAAGCACGATGCGGCGTCGGACGTGCCTCCGACAGGCTGCAAAGCACACAGTGGTTCGGTAAATATACTGGGGGACTAGCCCCAGCTGGTTTAAATGCAAAGTGCAGGAGGGGGACGGGGCTGATGCTAATGCTGCCTGGCAGTCGCAGAGAAGAGCCAGAATCAAGCAGTGGCACAACCCTGTCACTGATTTGACTTGATGTTTGTATTGTTTTGGTGAATTTGATGAGTGCACGCGGATTAACAGCTGGGCTAGTTCGGTGCTGCCAGCTGGCGTGCGTTTGGCCTCAGGCGCCTCCATTCCACTGGCCACAATGCGATCTCGCAGTGGTTTTACGAGCTTGATTTCTTTGATACAAGCCGTTGGGCCACTGTTTTACGGTACAATAATTGGGTTCATAAACAAAACAAACTCTTTTCCCTGCTGGACGCATTTTAGCTACAGAACACGAGAAAAACTTTTTTCTTTCTTTTCTTTTGCTGAGGTAGGTCTGGCTTTGAATAGCCATATTTCGTGTGGCTCCCAGTTGACTGCACTGTAAAGACTCGCCATTCGTTGTTAACATTGATGCGAATAATTTGGTACGGTATTGAAGCGACAAAATTTGTTGTGGTGGTGCTGCGATTTGTCTTTGGTTCGTCTTGATACAGCTTTTACAGTGTTGATTACAACGTCCTTCGCACCTGAGGTTCTGATCACGGCAATGCCATCTGTGAAAATGAAAAGCACTGGGAAAGCGTGTGGATCTTTATAATCCAGTTGATTCTGTGAATATTGAAGAAAGATGCAGCTATAATACAGGTTTCATAAAGTAACTTTATGAAACCTTTCTTTCCTCACCATCGCGCGGTCATATCCCTCGCTTGACACTTAGATTACGCATATCATAAACATACTTTTTGTGTAGCCTTTTAACGCCCTGTCTTTAAGAAAGGCGGGGTTCAATCGAATACAAATTTTATCATCTTGTTATTGCAGCCTTAACATGAAAAGGCTGCAATAACAAGATGATAAAATTTGTATTCGATTCTTTGCAATCTGATCAAGACGAGTCGTGAACCATCCCGTAGTTTCCCGCGCAACTGATATCGCCATCAGAGATGATTCATTTTAATGCTGAAACTTTTGCGAACTGATCAGGTGCTGATCATCACGAATGCTTCGAATTCGGCTGTTGCGGCATCTCATGCGTCCAGACGGTTTTTGATAAAGGCGCCACAAAGAGAGACGCCGACCCGAAATCCGAACTTAACTGAAACAAGTGTTTGTTGTCCACATATAATACGTGTGGTACACATAACATTTTATACTGGTACTGAAGTGCTGAAACTTGTTGAAGAACGGACATTAATTTGCGACAGTAAATTGTGTGGTTTACGCTAAAAACTGAGATTGCGTAGACACAATTCCCAAGTCTCTTTTTCCAGGCAAACGTAATACCTTAATTTATGTAAATCAGAGAGGATCATATTTGTCAAACTTACAAGAATCAAGAATAGGATGTGATCGAATCGTATCAGATTTGAGCGGGGTATGAAGATTAAATTTCTCATATTATCGGGTCGCCATAACGCGATAATATCGCGTTATTGCATATAACGTGATTCAGAGGGTTGAAGGAGACGGCGTGGCGCAAAATGATCGGCTACATATTTGAATGTGATGTGTATACTGTATCCATAGATAACAATCTGTGAAGACCAGTCGTCATGTGCGTATTGTACGGCACGCAACTATAATAACGATCATTTGTGTATGCGTGTATATTAGAGTGTGCAGTACCATCACCCTCCAGGACCTTTGCTAATGTATCTTGAAGAGGGCAGCGCCGGTGCTCGAATTCGATGTGAAGACTGGAACCGTGGTGCTCGTGGAGCTCGGGATTGAGAACGTGTATAATGCGCGTACCGCAAGAAAAAGCTGGCCAACCGAAAGTCAAAATTGGCATTGGGCATGACATTACAGTTGACCAGCCCCGCTTGCGGCGCTCCCGCAAAATCACGAAGTGAGGATTGCAGTTCAAACGAGAGAAGTCCTGTATGCGGCGGTTGGGAAGAAAAAGTATAGGAATAGTCTAAGAAAGACGAAATTGACTTTAGTTGATGTGATGTCCATTTACGTAGATGATTTGATTTTATATGCACCGAGTATGGAGATTATTATCGAGTTCAAGCGAGTGCTCAAGAAAAGATTTAAAGATGAAAGATTTGGGACCTATTCATTATATTCTCTGCTGGGAGATCCAACGCGATCGAAGCAAGCGTCTGATCAAAATCTCACAGCACAAATACACGGTGAAGATTCTTGAAACGTTTGGCATGAGTCAGTGCAACAGAGATAGTGTGCTATTCAACCCAGGACTCGTGTTGACCAAGGCATTGTGTGCGAGTGATGTTGGAAACGGTGCCAGCGACACGCACGTGGAGGTCCAGGGCAACCAGATCCCCGTGGGAATCGCGTGAGGATATAGGTGTGCGTGGCTATGTGTCTGCCAGGCAGTGCGACCTTCTCTAATACATTTCACTTTCTCTCTTTCTCCGCTCCGCGCAAGTTTACAAGAATCTACAAGTTATGAGCCCAATGGGCATTGAACCATCAACAGAGCCGACCCAAGCTCCACCCGATCGCGAAGAAGAGAAGGTCACGCCAGACGTGGGGGAACTCGCGCAGCTGGTAACCAGGCTTGTGGACAAGGTGGAGAGCCTGGAGCGCTCGATGGCCGGAGGATAGCGGCACCAAGCTATAACCCCGCCAGGCACCGATGACCTGAACCGGAGAGTCTATCGCCAGGCCCTCGAGCACGGAGGGAGTCTCGGACTGCAGCGCATGCAAATGCACAAGCTCGGAGCTGCGAACTTTGGCGGCATGGGCGTGCAGACGCCAGGCGGATACGGTGGGCTAGGAGCCACGCAGCAAGCTGGGAACGTACCGAACCCTGGTCAGATGCCGCGAGCACCAGGGCCTCAGTACCAAGCCTTTCGCCCGGACCCCTTGGACATGGGTGAGAGGGTCCCATCGGCGAAGGATGAAGATCAATCATGCACAATTTCGATGACAGAGAGGTGTACAAGGGGCTTGGCAGCGGATTCGAGCAGTGGGCGCTTCTGTTCATCGAACAGATCGAGATGGCCGAGCAGGCCTGTGAGCATCGTTGGCCTGAGCGATACAAGGTGAACAAGTTCGGTCAACAACTTCGTGGCACGGCGGAAGCTTTCTATTAGCAGCACATCATGCGGTGGTGGAGCACGCAGCAGACGTTGTGGCACGTGATGTAGCAGATGAACCTGTCATTCAAGAAGAGGCTCTCGACTCAGCAAGGCATGCGCCTCTTCGCCGCGCAGATGGATCCGTCGCGGTCATGGAACGAGCACTTCCTATACCTGAACGCGCTCATGGTTGCAACGAACGCGTCGCCGACGCTAATCCTCGAGAACATCGTCAAGTACGCGGACCCGGACCTACGCGCTCATGGTGAAATGTGACGTCAATCGTTCTGACCCGCTCCAGCAGGCTCACGAGCAGGTAGTGTGGGCACAAATGATAACGGAACAGAACAAGCCGGCAAGACAACATGGCAAGGATGTCGTGAACGTGGTCGGTGAGCACCACCAGGGAAAGGCGCCGTTGTTTCAAGTGCAAGCAGCTAGGCGATCTGAAGAAGGACTGCCCGGAACGGAACAACGACGAAGACCAAGCGACACCGCCGCGATTTGCGCTGGCGGCCAGCAACAGAGGGCCGTCCATCGGAGCGCGAGCTGGATTTTGGATAGTGGAGCAAGCCGTCATTTGTGAACGACGCGTCGATCCTGACCAACGTGGTGGATTGCCACGAGGAGAACGGCTGCGTTCTGCTGGACGGGCTAACGTTAGCTGTAACGAAGAAAGGAGTCGCCTTGCTACTGTCGACGGTCGACGGAGTGTCGAGGGAGATCGAGCTGAACGACGTGTACTACTCGCCTAAGCTCGCACGCAACCTCATATCGTAAGGACGCCTGATGGCACGTGGCTGCGCGCTGTCGGAGAAAAAGGGGATGACTGCTCTCGTGAAAGGAGGAGCTGTGGTCTTCTATGTGAAGCTGTGCCAGAACGTGCTGGTGGCTCAGGTCAAGCCAATGAGCGAGAATGGCCGCGCACAGCAACTGGCAATGAACGCTGTGTGTGACGACACAGCGCAACGGGCCGTGGATGAGGACACGCTCATGGGTTTCCACGTTCGTCTTGGGCACCTCGCACTGGACACAATCGAATGATTGGCACGAGACCCAGCGTCTGGAATCAAGATGATGGACAGATCACGTGCACCGTGCCTTGTGTGCGAGCAAGGCAAACAAACGACCAAGGACTCTGGTGAGCACGCGCCGATCGATAAAGTGGGCGGCGTCATATGCAGTGACTTGAAAGGCCCGATGACGCCATTTGACCGGCTGGGGAACCGCTATCTGGTCAATTTCGTGGACCACCGAACCAACTAGTGTCGGGTGTTCGTAGCAAAAAAGAAAAACGAGGCAGCGAAAAAGTTCGAGGACTTCCTTACCGAGTTCGAGAAGCGCTACGAGACGCAAGTGCACGTGCTCCGAACTGACGGAGGAGGCGAGTACCGGAACGTCGATCTTTTCTGTCGAGAAAATGGCGTTGCGCGACAAGTGACGGAGGTTGGCAACCAGGCTGCAAACGGAAAAGCCGTGCGCATGCATCGGACGGTACTCAACATGGTGCGCTGCATGATTTTTGGGTCCGACCTGCCACCGTCGTTTTGGGGCGACGCGGCCAAATACGCCACTTACATGTTGAACCAGAGTCCGACAAAAGCGAATGAGGCACGGAACTCGCCGATCGAGATGCTGACAGGGCGCAAGCCGCGTCTTCACGGAGCGTGGCATTTGGTGCCAAGTGTACTGTTTTCCGGGACCCTGGGAAGCGCACCATGGAGAAACGCGCGCATGAGGCTCTGGTGATCGGCGTGGGTGAGTCAACAAAGGGATACAAGGTGTACATCCCGACCGAGCGCAAGGTGATCATCACTCGGCACGTGCGATTGGTGGCGTCGACCGACACGACCGTGGCCAGCGTGGCAACTGACCGCGGGGCCGAGACGAGCGGCGGTCAGGCTAATGACACGCACGAGAGGCCAACACCGACAGTGCCACGGCGATCGCAGCGGAAGCGGTACAAGTCCCGCAGTCAGGCTGAGGCCGATGGCAAGCTGGACTCGAGCGAGATGCGACAGAGCAGTGGCCCGCTTGCACTTGCGGTTATGAAGACAGGTGGCGCTGCGCCAGGGTCAGAGGAGAAGCACGATGCGGACCTGGAACCAGCGAACCACCAAGAGACCCTCATAAGCGCCGCGAGTGATGGTGCACCAAGGTCGGAGGAGGAGCACGCTGCGGACTCGGAGCCAGCGAGCTACCGAGAGGCCCGGATGATCGCCGAAAACAGGCAGTGGGGCGCGGAGGAGCACGAAGAGCTCACCACCCTGCAAGCCAATAACACCTGGACACTGGTCAAGTGCGAGCCGGGTGAGAAGCGCCTTCACACCAAGTGGGTTTGCTAGAAGAAGCGCACCGGCACGGGCGAGATTGAGAGGTACAAGTGCTGGGCGTCAACTTCAACCTGGTGTTCGCGGCGATGCTGGAAATGACGAGTTCGAAGCTGATCTTCGCGCTGGTTCACCTGTGGGGCGTGCCCGCTCGACACGGCGATGTGCCAAATGCCTACGTGAAAGCGGCGACGGAGGAGGGCATCGAGATCCTACTATATGTCCCAAATGGTCTGAACCTGACGGTCGAAGAGTTTCGGAAGCTCGGCGTGTCAAGCATCAAAGAGGTGGCACTGTGCCTTGAGCGGAGCCTATATGGCCTGAGGCAGGCAGGGCGATTGTGGCACGAGCACCTGCACCGAGCGCTCAAGTCGCTAGGTTTCGCAAATATGATGAAGGTGGAAAAGTTATGAGCGACGACGAAGTCGAGATCAAAGTGGAGGGAAGTCACCACTTAGAGAAAACTATCTTCAGTGAAAATGATGATGAAGGTGCCAACTCGCGAACGATTGAGGATACTGAAGCAATTTCCATGGTATTTGTTCGCCATGAAGTCAATGTCGACCGTTGTGAAACTTATTGCGTTGTCGAATATGAATAGCATCTCTGACGAATAGCGGATCGAAACCTGCGTCTGAGCTTTGCCTACAAAACAAAGGAAGCAGAAATTGCGCATACTTCCATCGGCCAGCTCGAAAAAGGCGCTTGATCAGCGTCGCGGTACAGTCGCCATTGGCCGGGCCCTGATTGCTCTCGAGATGCAGGTACTTGTGACGAAGTAGCGTCAGAATTCGACTCAACTCATCAGCGGGCTCTTTTGGTAAAACGCGACCCGCTCCCAGAAACGTCTCCTACGCAAGTTCAAGCTCACGTCTCGCATGTTCCGAAGATGTACCCCCAGACTGGTCCCAGTCAGCCGGACTGGCCTGGGTTGGGACCCGGTCTGATTCTCACTGGCTACAGTGGTACTTATGGATGGGAAAGGTTGCCATCTGTTGCCCAACTGGGTGCTATAGAGATACCTCGTGACCTCCTCTTCTGATCATTGTCGATTTGCATGTGTCGTATTTCACCGGCAGATTTTATTCCAATCGAGGGAACTGCGGGTCGCCAGGCGTAAAGACCTCAGCAATAGCTGCCTTTATCGGCTTCGTTCGTCGCTCGACGGGTTGAAGGTTGTCGCTTGACGTGCCTCTCTCAACTCTGGGATCAAACAGCACGGGT
>JAADVW010000136.1:0-58811 GCA_023335875.1 Elongisporangium prolatum | reverse complement strand
GCATAATCTGCGTGTTAAATCTCGATAATATGCAAAATCCTAACTACTCGCGATTTCCGCTCTCGAGTTTTCTTACGCCCGCCAGTCGATAAATGTACTGCACAGATTCACTAGGTGGCTCGCGCGGTACGACTCCACAAACTTGGTCTCGCGTCCACTGGTTAATTGCGCCAAGCCATCAAGGAAGTCTGGCGCCAACTCCACAGGCACTGAGTCGGCTGTCTTGTCGGAATCATCGATGTCTTCGTCAAGAGACTCAGTTTGTGCCACAGACAAAAGAGTCTGAAGCTGGACAGCTTGAGTCGCAAGCGATACTATCATAGATGACACACACGCCTTGATGACGAGTGTGTTCTTAGATTCACTGCTCCAGGTTGATCGGGCACTAGACAGCGTCTCTGCAAACGACTGAATGCGGTACAAAAACTCTGCTTCGTGTCCAACTTCTAAGCCTTCCTGATCTTCAAGACGAAGATATTCCAGAATGAGGCCACCACCGATTGTGCCATCACGTGCGCAATGAGTCCATTGCGGGATCCACGCAGCAGCCATAGGCTCCAATGCGCCCAGCAGTTGTTTTACCAGTTCAGTTTCTCCAGCAAAGAGGCACGACGGAGCAACGTGCGTAACAAGGCACTGATGAGCTAGATCATACTGGTGAGCGGCCATCCAATGACTAATTTCTTCATGATGTTCGCGTCGAACAACAGCTTGAATGGCCAGTGCCTCCTCAATCCACTCCATTGGAACCCGAAGTCGCGTGCAGAGCTCAGTGCGTTTTTCGGCATCACTTACAAGCATGTCTGCGTGGCGTGCAAGTATGTCACGGCAGGTCAATTCGCGCTCAACCGCGTTCGATACGTTCAAAGCAACGTAAGCAGCTTCTTCCCATAATCCGACGCTCTCCAGTTGACGAATAAAGTTATGGTGGACATGAGATTCCCATCTACGGTCAATCTTGTAGCCAATAGCACGGAGCACGCTGTGCAAGTGCCAGCTCAGCTCGTAATCCAGGTGGACACTTGGGCCGCTCATAAAACCGCTTGGTGATAGAACACTGCAGAGAGAAACAGCATCTTCCACATAAAGCTTCATCAATTCCATCAGCACGTCATCTTTTTTAGGCGTAAAAGTCGATCCAGGCGCCTGCGCTAAATGTTTCTTCACTGCACCCATGTACAGCTCCATCGCAGTCTTCAAGGACGTAGCAGGTCCACGTTTGTACCAAAAGAAAAGCGCCAAGCACACAATCCACGAAAATTGCTGACTTTTCTGAGAAGTTAGCACTTCTACACTGCCAGCCAGTAGACTGTAAACAAGCACTAAGTCTTCGTCCACGAAGTCAAGTGTTGCATTTTCACTCCATTGAGAAAGCTGATTCACGAGCAAGTTCCGAAAATCTGATCCTTCATAAGTCGGGGCCTGAGCAATCAAAGTGGCTAACCGGAAATCACCACATTCCATAGCCATTTCAGCAGCTTCTGCAATACGATGTTGACAAAGAAGTCGAAGAACAGCATCCTGATTAGCGGAAGCAGCGCCGCTGTGAAACGCTGAGGGCTTTGAATCACAGAGAATATCCTCAAACCATTGAGATATCGCTTCTCGTCTCAAGTCTACCATTTGAAAAGTCTCCATTTGCTCAATTTCACGCGCATCGTCTCGAGCTGCCAGAGGGTACTGACCGGCCTCGCCTATACTGGAGTCGCGTTTACCATGCTCTTGACCCCAAAGAGCGTGTACAAGTTTCCACAGAGATGCAGAATTACGATAGAAATCCACATACGGATGACGTTTCTGAATAGCATCTGCGAATCGCACGTACTTGTGAAGACAATCCACAATACGGTCATCGGATGGAAGCGCGTACTCGGGAGGACTCATGTGACCAGCACTGGAATCCTCCCCTTCGTGAAAATCCTGGTTGCGCGCTTCATCTGTGGTACAGCAGTCGTAATGCAATGCAACGCCTTCTTTTAGAAGCGTTTTACTCGACTCCGGCAGCGCAAGAGGAAGCTCAATGCAAACACGATGCGACACATGATCTTTCGAATGTGCCTCTGTCGCTTGAGTCACAAGCTTGCCAATGTTCACCAGCTCGCCATTAGGTCCCCAAGAGCAACGGAAAGACCGAGCCATAAACATACCAGCATCAACTTGGTTGTGTACGACAGATGATTGTGGTTGTTGGGACGCAAGCATAATTTGATAAGTTACAGACTTATCACTTTGAGGGAGGCTGGATGTTTCAGCGTCAATACCAAGTGGCTTCATCACGATCTTCGTCACAATCGGAAAAACCTCACTCGTCGCAATATTTTTCACAGAATTGCTTTCATCAATCGCGAATGTGTCAATCTCTGGGGCTTTCACCAGCGACAATTCTTTGTGTTCACTAGTGGGGTTATTAAGAAAGGTCACTGCAGCACGCCCAGTTTCGCCACCATACATGGCAGAAGCGCGCAATAGACCAGCATGCTCGTTTGAATAAAGGTTGCTTGGTCGGCCACTAGAAAATGAGCTCTCTTGAGTCACCATTCGACTGCGAGTAACAACGTTATCATCGGGTTTTCCAGATTTGTCCATATCAATGTCGCCTTCTTCGTCGTCATCATCGTCGAAGCCATATCGGCTGAAGTGCTCGACGCGGAATCTCCAAATTCCGGTCGCTGCAGAGTAATCCAAAAAGGTAGCCCCGATATCAAGAGTGCGCTGCTTTACTCTGTCCTTGTATCTGTCATCATTGGTCGACTTACGCGGCGGGAAGACTCCGAGCAACTCCACGACTGCTGGCTTGTTTAAGCCAGTACCATGCTCGTGCTTGTGCTCATCGTCTTTGAACACAATCACTTCCTTCTTTTCAAAGAAAATCAATTCATCTAATGCGAGGTGGCGCACGTCAGTTTTTCCAAGCCATTCAACATGGCCTAATCCCTTGCACCCAACAGTGAACCCTTCCACTTGTGCCAACTCATTTTCAGTGAACCGCTGCAATTCTTCGTACGACGGAATGGTGTAGTAATCTTCGTTCTTCAACGTAGGGCAAGCAGGTGAAACTGTACCCAACGGCAACTCGGAACCAATTTCCTCTTCACGAATAGCAGTGGCCAGGAACTCATCATAGCTCATAAAACGTTTGGTGTTCTTCGCACTTTCGCCAACTGCCTTCGATTCGGACAATGTTTGGAAAGTAGATTGGGACGTCCGACCATTTTCGGTTTTGTCCTCTTCTTCGTAACCTTCAACAAGTGCCACATCAATTTCATCTCCATCACGCAGCTGTAGCTCCTCAACAGTGACATTGTCTTGCACAATTCGACCCTTCCAAACAAGTTCAATATCACCGACGGATTGGCGACTTGAAGTTGCCAACAACATTTGTTTCACCTGATCACGGGCGGTCTTGATGGTATCCTTCCCGTGAAGGCGCAGAGTAAACGACTTTTTGTTCGACAAATATCGGAAGGTAACATGATACTTCAGCTCACTGTCTGGGCTTAGTAGACGACTACGCACGGATCCATTCGATTCGTTCCTATTCCAGTCATCTTCATCCAAACATGGGACAACAGAAGCACGAGCAGATGTTTCGCCACGAGATTGATCATTCTTTGCAATCACCAGCTTTTTCGCAGTTGGATTCCGGAACAAAGACGACGAAAACTTGAAATCATCCTCTTGGGGTGCATGCGCGGAGCTGGATGGAAGAGTCTTGCCTGAAAAGTTGATTGTTGCCACACGACGACCTTTGGACCCCTTAAATGAAGAACTTCGAATAAAAGACACTGGAATAGAATGACTTCCGGAAATCAGCAATCGACGATTAGTCGCAGGTGTATCCATGGGACCTCTAGGCAAACCAATGTCATTGGTGAACGAGCTCAAACGAGATGAAGAGCTAGTACCACTGGCTGCCTGCAGCTCTAGCGCGGCCTTCACATTTTGATCCACAAGACCAGCTCCAAAAGATCCAGAGCCGTACGGGTTCACATCTGGAGCTGCAACCAAAGTTTGCGGTTGAGCTGGTGCAGCAGGCTGGGCAGCCTGACCAAAAAAACTGCCACCAGTTGAACCTAATCCGCCAAACGGGGCCGTACTCGAAGTCGCTCCGGTGTTCCCAAAACCGAATCCGCCACTGCCGAATCCAGTGGTACCGAATCCAGTAGTACCAGTAGATCCGGTGGAAGCACCACCAAACAGCGAATTACCAGCGGTATTTCCACCAAAAAGGCTTCCGCTAGTTGCTGTGGTTGTGCCACCGAAAAGGCTTCCCGTAGCGGGCTTTGCGCCAAACATCCCGCCACTTGCAGGTTGAGTCGATGTGCTACCAAATCCGAATCCACCAGTCGATGTTGCCGGCGCATTAGTCGCACCGCCACCGAACAAGGAAGAGCCTCCTGTGGTCGTACCAAAAGCACTAGGAGTTGGTGTCGTGCCAAATCCGTTAGTGGCACCAAAACCTGTACTTATGGTGCCGCCAAACAAGCTTGAGCCACCAGTTGTTCCTGCATTGCCAAAACCAAATCCAGTTGAAGTCGCTGGCTTTGGAGCCGCTCCGCCGAATGAAAATGATGAGCCGGGTGTCGTCGTAGCACCTCCACCGAACAGAGACGATGTTTGAGCAGGCTGAGCAGCACCCCCGAACGAAAAGCCGGACGATGTCGCAGGAGCAGCAGGTGTGGTTCCAAAGCCGAAGCCCGTAGAAGATGCCGCTGGCTTTCCGAACGCTGATCCCCCAAAAGCACTCGTAGCACCAGCGGTCGGCTGTGCTGTTCCAAAGCCGAATGTGCTGCCAGGAGTTGCAGCGCCAGGCGTGGTTCCAAATCCAGTAGCTCCAAATCCTCCAGTCGTCGATCCGAAACCAGTTCCAGTGGTGGTGGCCGTTCCGAAGCCAGGAGTAGTCGTCGTTCCGAATGCACTGGTAGTCGGAGCTCCAAAGCCAGACATCGGTCTCGACATGTTTCCAAAGAGCCCACCCGACGCTGCTGGAGTGGTCGCAGCAGTGCCAAAACCGCCTCCAAATGCACTGGTAGCTCCTGTATTCGCAGCTCCATACGCTGATGTCGTTGGAGCTCCGAACGCACTGCTTGTATTGCCAAAAGTCGACGTAGTGGCTCCAAATCCGCCACTGGCAGCGCCAAAGCCAGGGGTCGCTGGAGCTGCTGCGCCTCCAAAAGCACTTTGCGTCGCGCCAAACGCGCCTCCACCCATCGCAGACATGCCTCCAGCAGGCGCATTGAGCGCTGCTGCCGCTTGAGCCGCTGCTGGGTTGGTGCGTTTCAGGTAGTCTTCATATCGCAATTCTTCCGTCGACTTGTGCGAGTAAGCCGGCATCTTGCAGATCGTGATGTAGTTTCCAGTGCCAGTGCCTGTCGGTTCCGAGTCCCGCGTCGATTGGTACGGCGGGTTGCCAGTGCCTACCTGTGGAGTGTTCGAAGCGGCCGCAGACGCACCAAAGCCGCTTCCGAAGCCGCCTGTGGTCGCGCTAGTCGCACCGCCACCAAAGGGCGTAGAAGCCGCTCCAAATGCGCTCTTGGCGCCAAAGCCAAAGCCGCCGGTAGAAGCTCCCGTGTTGGCGGCACCGAACATGCCAGTGCCACCAGCAGCAGGCACGGGCGCTCCAAAGCCGCCAAATGTGTTGGTCGAATTGCCGCCGAACGCAGACGGGGCCGCCTGGCTGGCCGTGTTGCTGCCGAAAACGCTCGTCGAGCCAAACGGACTGGCAGAGGCCGCTGGTTTCGCACCAAAGGGCGAGGCCGTGTTGCTAAAGGCCGATGTTGTCGCGCCGCTACCAAAGCCGGTCGAGCCAAAAGCCGTGGTGGCGCCTGTGTTCGCAGCGCCAAAGCCGGTAGATGCCGGGCCCGTGTTCGAGCCAAACAGGCCACCACCAGTGGCTGCTGGGGCGCCGAACCCAGACGAGGCTGGCGCACCGAACGCGCTGGTGGCGCCTGTATTCGCACCGAAGCCGCCAAAGCCAGCAGCTGGTTTCGGGGCGCCAAACGCAGTCGACGTATTCGCGCCGCTTCCGAATGCAGATGGTGTGCCGAAGGCGCTACCGCCACTGCCAAAGGGCGAGGCCGCCGCCCCGGTCGCGGACGCCGAGCCGAAGGGCGTGGCTGCTGGGGTGCTGCCGAAGCCGCCGAAGCCGCTGCTTGCAGGCGTGCTGCTGCCAAAGCCTCCGAACGACATTCGCGTCCCTCTTTCTTGCCGCCAATAAAAATGTGTGGGGAAAGCAGAACAACATTCTGCCCCCCTCTGTGGTTTTGCACCCAAAAACCCACGCCAATTACAGTACAGTTGCACCCAGTATGCGTTTCGCCAGGGCAGTAACGACCGATCCCAGGTGTTTAAGAATAAACGATAAAACCCAATACAACAAACTAAGTGGGTAAAATAGTTCAACTTATGAGCATATTTGTTAGAATACCCCCTCACGCGAGCGAGCCGAGCGATGGGAGTGCTGCTGGTGCGACGGCCGATGCGAGCGTGGCAGGTACGAGCCGCCACCCGTACGGGGCGTGGCCATACCGCAGTAGCCCGTGGCACCCGTGGTGCTGCGGTACTTCTTCCGTCGTTTGGACTGGAAAAGCGCTTCGATGTCTTCGAGCATGAGGCCCTTGGTCTCAGGGCACATGAAGTGCACGAACACGCCACACAGCACGCACATGCCAGCAAAGAGGAAGAAGACGCCGTTGATGTTGAGTGACGGAAAGAGCTTCACTACCCAGGTCATGCAAGTGCCCATGACCCAGTTGGCCATAGTAGAGAGCGATACAGCCTTGGCACGCACGTTGAGTGGGAAGATCTCGGCCGGGTAGATCCAGCACACGGGACCCCACGAGATGGCAAAGTTGAAGATGAACAGCCCTGTGCCTGCGATGATGACGTAGCCAGCGCCTTGCGAGCAGCCAGCGCTGTCTACATTGCCGTCGCAGCCGAAGGAGAACGCAGTGGCCGCAATCAAGTGGCCGATGACCATGCCGATAGCTCCGACCAGCAGCAACTGTCGTCGACCGTAGGAGTCCACCCAGCGCATGGCTGGGATTGTGCTCACAAAGTTCACGATGGACAGGATGAGAATGGAGAAGATGCCGTCGCCAGCCACGTCTTTGAAGATCATGCCGCCGTAGGTGAACACTGGATTGATGCCTGTGGCCTGCTGTAGCACCTGTAGCATCATCGCGAGCAGAACGCGGCGCAGGATGGACGGCTCCAGCAGACTGGACCACATGCACGGCTGCTTCTCCTTGGCCAACTGATCCCCAATAGCCTTGAGCTCGCGCTTGACATTCTTGGTCTGGCGCAGCACGCGCAGCACGGCCTCAGCAGCGTTCTTGCCCTGATTTAAGTATATCCATCGCGGACTCTCTGGGATGAAGAAGATGCCGACCATGACGATCATGGGCGCGGACATGGCGACGCCATTGGTCACACGCCAGCCGTTGGTGTCGGCCTTGACAACCTGGTTCACGATGTTGGCCAGCAGCAGTCCTGTGACAACGGTCATCTGCATGAACCCGGACAGGAAACCTCGCAGCTCCTTGGGCGACAACTCAGCACCGTAAAGGGGCAGCGAGAAGGACGAGTTGCCGACGCCCATGCCCTGGATCACGCGCGCCGCCAGTAGCGAGCTGTGATGCTGGCTGGGCGTGAACAGCATCCAGGACGTGCCAAAGCAGAAGAGGAAACCGGCCGTGAAGATCGTGAGTCGACGGCCAAAGTTGTCAGCGATGAGGCCGCCCAGCAGCGCGCCGAAGATGCAGCCGATGTTGTACGTCATGTTGTACCAGAGCGTGAAGTTGAGCCACCGCTCGGGCAGGTCAACAGACGACGTGGTACAGGCCTCGTAGGTCCAGTTGTGCCAGCCCACACAGAAGTCGTTCAGGAACGAGTCCATGACCAGCACGCCGCCCGTCACGCCCTGGTCATAGCCGAAGAAGAGTCCGCCCAGCGACGCGAAGATGCACACAACGATGGCGTAGGTGCGCGAACCCTCAGTCGGCGTGTCGTCCACCGCGTCATCGTGGTCGTAGACGTAGATGCCGCCGCCCGCGTACGTCATGAGCGGCAGGCTCGGAAGTAAGACAGCGCTTCGCCAGGGCGACTGGACACAGCGGATTCCAGAGTGACCGCAAGTTCATGACAGACGTGCCGCGGAAAGTACGGTATTGTAATTCCAAAACGGAAAGCTTCAACCCTGGGTATAAGGATTTTGGGTAAAACGTATGATCATTTCTTAGATAGTGGATGGAGTGATAACCTTATTTTAAAATGGCAGTAAATCCAGGGACTTGATCTAATGAGCTTTGGGTGGAAACCCTACACACGTTGGAGAGTACCACAGAGAAGGTGAGTTCGGCATCGGAAGCATACACTTTGCGGGAGTGAGAGATGGAAAGCACGAAGGACCAGAGGTTGACGACAGTGGCTTGCTCGGCGGAGATGCGATCTCATCTTGCGCACAGGGGATCGCTCAGCGCAAAACCACACCGGAATGTATCAGAATGTGTGAAGATTTAATTTCACGGACCCACCATGCTGCGTCCAGCTGCTTTATTTGACCGCGTTGGCGGTAACTTGAAAAAAAGAAGCTACTCATTGAAGCCTGAGGTACTCTACTGATAAGCGATACGCTTTACTATAATAACCATGCTAAACAAGATTTACTTGCGCGTGCTCTCAACAGTTCCCATTCCACAAAATCCCACTACAAAACATTAACCGAGATTGCGCTATTTTAACTTGACGTAAACACCCGAATTTACACGAAATACCAAAATGCTCATGTCACATGGGCATTTTGGCACATGGACCAGCCCAATAAGCGGACAACGGTTTGGGTAAATCTCAGCTGATCCGCTCTCCCAAGTCGACTTGTGTTCTCGACTATTTAATAGCTGTCCCTCGGTCCAGGTTCAGTTTTAAGAGTCGGGACCGGTTCAAGCCAATTTCTGAACCGCCAAGGGGGGCTGACGTGTGGCATCCATCATTCCGCCTTCCTCCACACCGGCAGGCATCATGAGCGGCAAGCAGAGCCCCATGCGCATGTTTATCATGCTGCCGCTGATCTTCCTCATGGGCAAGGTGGATTTCGAGAACGAGCTCATCCTGAACTCGGCGCGTGCCGCGTTCCTGTTCTGCCAGCTGCTGTCGCTCGGCCTGGGGCTCTACATTAAGAACCAGGTCACGGCCAAGAACGACACGCGCAAGATTTTCGTGCCCGGCGTTAAGTCGCCCTTTGACCAGTCGCCCAACTACGATGAGCTCACAGAGACGACCTACGTGGAGCACGAGAGCACCAAGGCCGGCGAGTTCTTCAAGCAGACGCTTATTGGCGCTGGCATCTCGTCCTTCATCCACTTCCGCATGGGCGTTAACCATGTCGTGCTCATCCAGGCCATCATGACGCCCATGAACCTCTACGACAACCCGCTAGTGCAGGCCTACGTGTTGGGTCGCCGCAACGGCCGCATCTGGAACGAGCGCCTCGAGGGCGAGGAGGGCGCTGCCCCTGCGGAAGGCGATACCGCCGAGACGACGGCTGCCAAGGCCGTGAAGAAGGCCAAGTCCTCGGACATGTCGCCTGCTGAAGCCATCGCCAAGGTGCTGGCGGCCGGCACAGACGCTGATTTCGACGAGCTCTGGGAGTCGGTCAAGGGCTTTGTGAACGCCAAGACCAAGGAGGACCAGTGGACGGCGCTCATGGTGGCCTGCGGCTCGCCCATCGACACGGACGACTTCATCCGCAAGATTATCGCGGCCGGCGCCGATGTCACAGCCGTGGACGCGGACGGATGGACGGCGTTGCACTGGAGCGCGTTCCACGGCCGCCCCGAGGCCGCGCAGACGCTGTTGGAGTGCTGCCCGCCCGGCGCACTGCTGGATCTACTCACCATCAAGGCCGGCGACGGCCGCACGGCCAAGGAGGTCGCGCGCGGCGAGGACAACAACGACGTGGAGCAGGTGATCGCCAGCTTCATGAAGTCGCAGTCGGCCGCCCCGACGCCCGCGCCGGAAGCCACATCGGAGCTCCGCCAGCGGAAGCCCGCGGACTCGTCCGTGGAGGACGTCGATTAGACTAGGCACTCGATTGGAGCAACGCCACAAGGCTTTAAAGGCTTATACTACATACAGGTTTGCAACACAATGGGCTCTTGTCTTGATGTCTTGGAATGGAAGCCAGAGCCAACGCTTACTCTGGCTTAGTGACTGCATTGGTTAACCCTCGAGGTGTGCATTCTCCAGGCTTCAAGACCAGTGAGACAGCCTTTGGGACGTGGTTCAGCACAGCGTTTAACCTTGGCTGCGTCTTGATTCTCAGCGGACGACGAGCACAATCTTCCAAGCCAGTTGTGTGGGCTCATCGGTGCTCGGCCACTTGCTGTCCGCCATCACGTTCACTGCGGACTGTGTGACGGCACCACAGACAGCTCTGGTTACCATCCGTCGGAGCTCCGGTGTATCTTCCTGCGCTCCACGACCCAAGCGTCGCCCAAACACTAGATCGCCTGACAGACACGGGGGCAATGGCAGTAGCGCCGTTGTTCATTATACAAAGACTCCTTTCCTAAATATGGTTCATAAATTCGAGGCTGGACTACTCCAGAATGGGCTCCAGATGCGGCTGCTGGCCAAGCACGCGCAGGAGATCGTCCGTCGTGCGCTTCCTGTTGACGTACTCCTCCAAGACATTGTACCAGCGGCTGGCTTCGGCCTCGCTGCTGGCTTGCATGTACAGCAAGCGACCGCAACCCAGATGTACGCACATGCCGTGTTGGCGGCCGCTCCAGTACAGCACGTTCACGACCTCGCCGCGCTTGAGGATCTTGGCGCCCTGGCCGTGGTGCTTGCTGTACGACAGCACGCCGTTGTAGAACGTGAAGTAGCGCTTCTTCCACGACTTGAACCGCAGACCGCGCTTCACGAGGTAGCCGTCCAGCACGGCCATGATGCGAGGGATTCTGAGTTGAGTCCTGAGCCTGAAACGTCGGGTTGGCGAGTGAAGCTCAAGAGCCCACGTCGCTCCACAAACTCAACTCGCCAGGAATGGTTCCGGAATGGAAATGCAGGGTTCAAGTGGCTGGTACCTACACTTTGAGATTTCTTTTTTATTTCATATTCCTGCATAATACATTGCTGATACGGTTCTTCAATATGATACTATATGTACTTATCTTGATCTTTGATAATTCATATACCTGTTGAATCACATGTCATGGAAGAGGAGCTTCCACTATACCCCAAACCACCTGCGTGGAAAAGGAACGTTCTGCCTTTTTTTCATGTTTGACACGGAACGCATGTGACGCCCACGCGTCATCCAGTCCAAGGCTTATGTGCGTGGAGTAGCCGGGACAGCCGACCGCAACGTCTGGCATTGAACGAAGAGCGCGTCGCGGTCGCGCTTTGTCTGCTCCAGCGCGTGGCGCAGCGCTGTGACTTCGGCCTGCGTATCGCGCACCTGCGTCTGCTGCTGCTGGTGTGCCGATTGGTCCTCGTCATCGAGTTCCCGCAGTTCTTCTTCCTGCTCGGCCAGCATTTCCTGCAGGTACTCGAGCGACTCCTTTTGCTCTTGATACTGCCGCAGCGCCTGCGAATAGAGCTTCTCGGCCTCGTCCAGCTGCTCCTGCGCTGGGATCTGCTCGTCCATCAATGGCGGCAGCAGCGCACTCGACGAAGACAACGCCAGCACGTCTTTCTTGCTCGGGTATCGAGGCGAGGACGGCGTCAACATGAAGCGGCTTGAGCTGGCACGCAGAGTCTGCGCGATCGAGAGTGCCGGGTCGCTGGACTTGGACACACTGAGAGACGGAGGCGTATCGAATGCATATAGAAGCCGCTCCATCTCGTGGAGATGGTTGTGTACCAAAGGACCAGCGGCATTCGCAGTGATAGGCACCAGCGGTGTTGAAGTGACTGGGTCTGTGTTCTGTTGCGTCGCTTGTGGGCTTTGAATTTGTAAATGCTGGAAAAGGCTCTGATAGCAACGCTGCAGCAGCGAATACATGCAGGCAATGAAGGCCGGATCCGAGACATCGCTGCACGCAGTCATTGCCTGAGCTTGAGCGTGTAGTGCCAGCACTGCAAGCTGACCGGTGGACAGCTCTTTGAGGCACTCGGGCTTTAAATACAGCACTCGAGCCTTGTTGTCAAAGAAATATTGGGCATCAGGAGATGCTGCCGAGAGCTTGGCTGCCTGCACTGAAGTTGAATGAGACGGCTTGGAAGCCTCATTCAATGGGTCCATGAGCTGCATCAAGAAGCTCGTGAAGTCCAATCGAGACTGCATACTCGCACTCAATTCCTCTCGATGCACCGGATGGGCTGTGATTGTACCCAGCTCCTGCGGATCAGCCATTCGATTTCTTTCCAACTGACAAGCGCGAGCGACTGCGTCTGCAATCGACTGGCGGTATACCTCCACTGCATTTTCTGCAGTCGGCTTGTCACTCACACTCTCCGAGATAGCAGCCGGTACCTCGATTGCTTCGCTCAGTGCCGCTTCCTTTGTGGACAACTTGTCGCGTAGAAGCTGTTCAATCGTGGCCAGCCGCTGCTCAATGAGCGCAGAGGCCTGACTTTCATGAGGAGGTTGCAATGCAGTTCCGTCCTTGGCCTTTGAGCTGCTGTCTGTATCGTCTTGTTGAGCCAGTTCTTGTTTACGTCGCAAGAGCTCCTTCTCTTCGATAATGCGCTGCATTATTTTTGCTGTCACCGCTTGGGCCTTGCGTGCGTACTCGTCCTCCAGCATCGAGCGCTTCTTATCCATCAAGTGTTTTGCTCGCGCCTTTTGCTTACTCTTACGGCCATCCAGCATCAGCAGCATCTTCTTCACCTGATCGTCCAGCTCACGCTGCAAGACGATGTGCTGGCGTGGGTTGCTTTGCTTGATCCGGTCTTGGAACGACTGCTCCATCGCTCGCTGCTCTTCTTGAGCCAGTTGCTGGGACAGCTTTTCAACAGCCGCCAGTTCAGTCTCCAGCTCGTGATCCAGACCACGGAACTCCTGTTGCTTGTCATCTGATAGCTGCTGCATCCGCTCGTTTGCTTCGACCTGAAGTCTGGCTCGCACTTCATTGATCAAGTCATCTTGGTCATTCTGCGGAGGTGCAGTGTACACCACCACATGTCGTTGACCGAGGACGTCATTATTCCGTGCTTGGGCCGCTTCGTCTACCATGCATTTGGCCACAGCAGCGGCGTTTTGAGTGCTGAAGTAGTTCAAAAGGAACGCGATCTGCGCCAGCTGAGCTTCTCGGAGTTTGCTGGACTGCATGGTCTGCTGCTGCTCGATCTCGATAATGACTTGTTTCTCACGCTCACGAAGCTGTTCGTCGTAGAGCTTGTCGATCGCACGTAATCTTTGCTCGCGGTCTTGAGGCTCGGACCCTTCGTCTACCTGAGCACGAACTGAGAGCGCCTTGGCTGCAGCTTTCTGTTGCATCAACTCACGCAGACCCTCACGAATGGCTGCTGACTTCTCTTTAAACTGCATTGCGAGAAACAGCGCCTGTTCATCCTGATGCCGCTGGTTTACAACCAGCTCAATACCTGCAATCAGCGGCATCTTCCTCGGGATTACTTCATGGTTGAACAAGAGCTGGACGGCAGCAATATCTTTCTCTTGCTGTAAAGCCAACGCAGTAATCGTGGCTACTTTTCCCTGGGCGCGTTGCTTCTTTTTCAGCTCCATCTTGTCTTTGAGCTGCTGGATCAACTGCTTCTTGCGCTCTTCGTTTGCATCTACTTCAGAAGGCTTTGCTTCTCCTGATTCTTCCGGGGGACTAGAAGCATCTCCGTCAGTCATAGCGGCCATTGCCACAGCCTCCATAGCGTTCTCCATTTGCGTTTGAGCTTCAGCAATGGCTGCGCTCTCGTCTGCTTGCTTTTGCTTGAGCTTCTGAAGCTCCATCTCCTTCTTTGCCTCCAGTTCCACGAGTTTCTTTTGCTTCTTGGCAGCCATACGTGCTTCCAGTTTCTTTTTCTGAGCTAACAGTTCCGATTCACGGCTCTTTTGCAGCTCTTTGCTCGTATCAGCGAATTCCTGGGCTAGCCGCTCGATCTCGAGCGTTCTTGCTGCTTCTACAGCATTTTTCGCTGCTTCTGCAGCTGCTGCATCAATGCTGGCCTGGGCTAGTTTGGCAGCTGCTTCAAGTTCCTCCTGGCGCTGCCGTGCCTTTTCTTCCTCGATCTTCTGCAGGATTTCCTGTTCGAGCTTCGCCTCAAGTGCGAGCTTTTCTTGTCTCTCGTCTTCCTCTTCTTGCAGCTCTCGCAAGCGATCTTGTTCGCTTTGCAATGTATCTTCAGCATCTTTTTTTTTCTTCTCACGTCGTTGAGCGATTCGTTGCTGCAGCTTCAACTCTTGACGCTTCTGATCAGCTAGCAATGACTCCGTCAGGGCGCGCATTTCATCTTCATGCTCTTTCCTCAAACGCTCTAGTTCTTGCTGCGCATGCTCCTGCTGTCTCTTGGCCTCTTCTTGCTTCTTCAGAGCGATCTCTTCGCTTGCTTTGGCTAGTTGCTCACGCTCTTCTTCCTGTTTCCGGCGTATATCCACCCAGGCACTTGCCTCTTGGGCTTCAATCTCAGCTTGCAAAGCTGTTCTCTCCAGTTCTTCTTTACGCCGTTCTTCTTCATCATCCACAACAGCAGCGCTCTCTTCTTCAGCCGGCATAAGATGCCTTTCTAGCTCCTGCTTTTCAAGCGCAGCTCTCGCCTTCTTCTCTTTCCGCTTCGCGATGCGATCCTGCAATGCCTTTTCTTGTCGCTCGCGCTCGATTTCAAGAGCAAGGTTCAGTTTTTTCTCCTCTTCCTCGTGATTCCGCTTGCACTTCAACAGCATGTCCTCGATCTCTTGAGCGCTTCGTTTTGCAGCCTCTTGGACCGCGAGTTTAGCGACTTCGGTATCGCGTGCGACCTGGTCAATTAATTCCTGCTTGTTCCGCTCCAGATCACTGTCAATGGCTTCAAGGACTTGCGTCTCTTCTTTTGCCAGTGCTTCTTCCATTAAATGCTGCTCCTCTGGATTTGCACTGACTTCGGTCGACCGCATCTCAGCTCTCTTCTTTTTCATACGCTCAGCTAATTGCGCTTTTCGAAGCGCAGCCTCTTGCTCAAGTTGGTCACAGCGCTCCTTTCGAGCGCGTTCGTGTTCCAGTTGCAGTCTCTCGAGCTCTTCTTGTGCCTTCTTTTCGGCGATGAGCCGCAGGTTTTCGTGCACTGCCTTGTCAGAGATCTTGGAGGTAGTATCTTCAGTGATCGCGTTCAAGTTTCGAGTGCTCGCTTCTGCTTTCTTTTTCTTCCGCGCTCTCAAACGGTCCTGCAACTTTTGCTTGTGACGCTCACCGTCCGCTGCCTCGTCGTCTTGGGCCACCCGCCTGTTTCTTTCATATTCAGCAGCAATTCTAGCTAGCTCTGCCATGCGCGCTGCCTCTGCTGCATTTCGAGCTGCTTCCGCTGCTTCCAATTCAAGCGCTCGGCGTCGAGCATCAGCTGCAAGTTGAGCCTGTTGGGCTTCAAAGCGCTCTTTTTCTTCTTTAATGTAGTTATCAGCTTGATCTTTAAGAGCAGCATCAAGGCGTGCTTTCTCAGCTTCTTCCTGGTCATCCAACGCCTGTTGAGCAGCTGCGTGATCTTGAGGAGATCCATTCACGGCTAGTTCCTGAGCCTTATCATGACGCCGTTTCTTCATTCTCTCTGCAAGACGCTCTTCTTGGCGCTTTCGCTCTGCAGCTAGAGCTTCCTGCAAGTGTTTCAGTCCATTTTCATGCTCTTCCTTGAGCTTGTTTAACACGCTCTCAGCTTCTTGTTGCTGTAATCTGGCTTGCTCGACGCGAATCGCAGCATCGTTGGCCACTTTCTCTGCAATAGCGCTAACGTTCAGAGCATGCTCGTTTTCCAGTCGTCGCAGGTTCTCGGCTTCGTTTTGTGCCAGTTTATCGTTCAAGGCGCTCATGAGCTTCTCTTCTTCTTTCAAGCCTGTTTGTGCAGCAGCAGCACTTTCAGAGCTAGAACTGGAGAGGAGTGATGCTTCATGCTGCCGTCGCCGCTGTTCGATTCTGTCCTGAAGAGCTTGTTGCTGGCGTTGTCGATCAAGATCAAGCGACTTGCGCAGTTCAGCAATATCGTGTTCATAACTCGAGCGACAGACAGCAAGCTCATTCTCCAATGCTTGTGTTGTGATGGATTTCGCTTTCTGCACTGTATTTGCGATCATTTCCAGCTCCTTGTTGATTTCTTCATCCAGTCTGGCTTGCTTCTCAGCAAGCTCTGCAGCAATCGCTTGCTGCTCACCTTGTTCCTCAGTATCGATAGCTTGTGTCTCGGGTGAGCCCGCATTAGATGCATTCGCTCGCTTTCGACGCATTCGTTCGGCCAGTTGCTCCTTTCGCAAAGCAGCTTCGTTCTCCAATTGAGTCTTCCTCTCCTGCCACGCCTTCAAATGCGCGTCACTTAGCTTCAGAATCTGGTCGTCGAGTGCACTTTGCATGGTATCAGCCAACGCGGTAGTCGGCTCTAGCGGCAAATCAACTGGCGCTAGATGCGAATCAGTTTCAGAAATACTAGAAGACTCATCTGTCTCGACTGGCAATCCTCTTCTCAGTCTTGCCTTCAGACGGTCTTGTAGCTTCCGCTTAAGTCGCTCAGCTTCAGCTTTATCGTCATCTTTAGTGGACTGTTTGTACCGCTCAAATTCTTGGGCAATTCTGTCGAGCTCCGCTTTTCGAGCAGCTTCAAGCGCGATTCGCGCTGCTTCAGCCGCCTCAAGCTCAAGGGCTCTCTTGCGAGCTTCTGCCTTGAGCTTTTCAGCAGAATCATTGTATCGATCTTCTTCTTCCTGCATGGCCTTAGTAGCTTGCGAGCTCAGTGTATCGTCAAGTCGTCTTTTATCAGCCTGGTCCTGTTCTTCTAGTTCCTGATGAGCGGCTTTTAATTTTTCAGGGCTCACACTCAAGTCGCGAGCCTCAAGCGCTTGAATCTTCTCTTGACGGCGTTTCTCCATTCGCTCAGAGAGTTTCTGCTCTTGGCGCTTTCGCTCAGATGCCAGCGCATCTTCTAGATTCTTTAGAGCGTCTTCTCGTTCCAATTCTAACTTCGATAATGCTGCTTTAGCGTTTTCTTGCCCTTGTTTGGCTTGATTAAATCGGTCTGTCGCATCTTGAGCAACGCGTTGTGCAATATTATTAGTATCAAGCGAATACGCGTCTTCAAGGTTTTGAATCGCACTGGTTTCCTGAGCTGCTAATTCATCACTGAAGACACGCATTTGATCGTCTTCTTCGCTCTGAAGTTCTGCATTTAATTCCATCATATCAGCGTTGTTAGATCCAGTAGCGAGTTCGCTCTCCTTTTGTTGTCGGCGCTGTGCGATTCTTCCTTTTAGGGCCTCTAGCTTGCGTTTTCTATCCAAATCGAGTGAGGTACGCAGCTCGCCTATATCTCGCTCATAATTCGAGCGACAAGCACCAAGTTGATGTTCAAAGTTCTGTGCGCTAGCCGAAACCGCTTGTTCCACAGTATCTGCTATCGTTTCCAACTCTTGATTGATTTCAGCATCAAGCTGTGATCGCTTTTCATCCATTTCATCCGAGATCAATTTGAGCTCAGCCTGCTCCTCTGTCTCTAACGCCTGCTCTTGTAATGGCGTCATATCGGATTTACGTCTTAGTTCCGCGCGTTTCCGTTGCATTTGCTCGGCAAGTCGTGCCTTCCGCGCGGCTTCTTCGTTGCCCAAGTGCGCCTGCCGCTCTTCCCACGCGTTCATGTGTGCGTCACTTAATTTCTTGATCTGATCTTCCATGTCCATTGCCATAGCGTCCAAGACGGTCGAAGTGTTTGGCTTTGAACTGATATTCGTGAAAGGCCCTCTCTCTAAAGCTGTTATTGCTTTCCTTTTCGACGCAGCAAGACGAGCTGCAAGACGCTTTTTCTGCGCAAGGAATTCAGATTGTTGCTCTTCTTGGCATGATTTGCGTCCGTTTTCGTACTCCTCGATCACACGGTTGGGGTCGATTGAACTCAAGATTTCACATGTCTTTTGTGTGGCTTGTGCAGCAGCCGCGGCGACGCACGCCTGCTCAAGACGCAACGAGACGATTTTTTCTTCCTCTTGTTGCCGCGTTTTCTCTTCGTTGATAGCAGTTTGGGATTGCTTTTCGAGCTGGTCTTCCAGTTGCTGTAACTCTTGCTCTTCAGCTTCAGTTGGTACTGATAAGCCAGAGTCTACTGATTGGATTTCGCTTTGTTGGGCTCTTTTTTGTGCGATCCGCTGCTGAAGACGCTGCATCTGTCGATGTTTCTCGGCGTCCAATGTTGCTTCGAGTGTTTCAATCCCACGATGGTTTTCCGTTTTCAGGCGTACCAACTCGTCCTCGACATTTCTCTTAGCAGCAAAGGTATCTTCGCACTTTTGAAAAGCTTTCTTGTGGAATGTTTGCAGAGCATCATCAAAGTCTTTATTTTGCTGGCGCACGAGTGTGTCGATGGCTTGCAGATCCTTATCGTTCAGATACGATTTCAGCTGATCCGATTCGTTCTGTTCTTCGAGAAGAAGCTCATTCTCTGCGCTGAATATATTTTCATCGCTGGCTCCGGCTTTGGTCATATCCGCCAATTTCTCGGCTCGCCTCTTCTGAAGTCGCTCATCAAGTAGTTGAATTTTATGTTGACGGTCAAGTTGCTGGCTTGCTCGCAGATTTGCTAGTTCTGCGTCATGCTCTTTAATGCATTTTTCCATCAAATTCTTAATCTCATCAGTCGATTCGCCAATCGCAGTTTGTAGTTCATCAGCGAGGCGTGCTTGTTGAGCATTATGGTCGCGTTCCAGCTCTTGGGCCTTTGAGGTCGCCTCTGCTTCAATTTTCTCAAGTTCATGCTGCTCGCCATCGTCAATTAGCGCATTTTCCGCTGCAAAATGGTCACTATTTATCTCGCTGGGTGATCCATTCGTTTGATTTCGCAACGCTATTCGTCGTCGTTCCATTCTTTCAAGAAGTTTCGCCTTTCGTGCTGCTTGTTCTTGCTCTAACTGCTGTTGTTGCGCTTTGTATGCGGCATCATATTCCTTTGTCAGTCTCTCTAGTTCCTCAGCACCTTCTTTTTCGATTTGAGACAAGATACGACTCAGGGCGTTATTGCTATGACGAGAGGTGAGACCAGAGCTTTTTTGGCCCTGTTTGCGGCTTGGCATCGCCCCAGACTTGTGATTTGCTCCATCTCTTGATCCCGCCTTTGAACTCGCGCCCAGTTTTTTATCCAAATTAAATCCACGAATAAGCTTCAACTGAGCATCTGCGATTGCTTTCTGGATCGCTGCTTTCTTTCCGACATCTTCCAATTTCTCACGCAGCTCATTTCGCTTACGTTGCTCACGGTTAATCCAATCAGCAGTGAACCCGACGATACGCTTCTCGTGTGCAGCTCTTGCTTCGAGCTCCTTAGAAGTCCATATGCTGCTATCTTGGCCATCTTCTTCGGTGTGAGCCTCCAACTCAGCCAATCGATCATTCAGGTTTTGTTCAGCATTTGCTATCTCGACTTGTAAAGCTTGCTCGAATTTCCCTTCAACATTGTCATCATCATTCTTAAGCTCTTCAATTTGTATATCGCTCTCGTTCTGCATGTCTTTCGCGTCTTCATACTGACTCAGAGCGCTCATTTCGACATTGCTTAAAATAGTCTTGATTTCATCATTTTGTTTCTGTTCGAGCTCTGCCAATGCTGCAAACTCTTCTGCTTCCATCTCTGCTTCCAGTGGCACGGTGGCGTCTGCGTCTATAACAGTATTATCAGGCTCTATCAACACACCTGCTTTGCTCAGTTTTCGCTTTGCCAAACGATCACGTAGCTGCTGTTCCCTACGCTTGCGCTCTTCAGCCAACTGAGCCCGCAGCTTTCTCTCTGCTTCTGCATGCCGTCGCTTGATATCATCCAGTAACATCTGGAGCTGGTCCGCACTCGCTTGAGCAGCTTGCAAAGTCGCCATGTTCAGCTCATCTTGCTTACCAGCTAGTGCTTCCAACTGCAAATCCCGCATTCCTACAATTTTTCTGCCAATTCGCGCCAACTCTTGCTGCTTTTCTTTGTCAATCGCTGTATCAATCGCATGTGCATCAACAAGATTGCCGCTGCCGTGGGATCTTCTTGCTATAAGTTCTTGTCGTTTGCGCTCCAACCTTTCACCCAGTTGGTTCTTCCGAATATTTGCCTCTAGGCGGAGAGCAGCTAAATTATCTTGCCATGCTTGTGCATAGGTCGAGTTGAGACTCCCAATAATATCGGCATCATCGTCGGCCTCATTAATATCAAGAGATAGTGCTCTTTCTATTTCATATTCATCACCTAAATCTACTGGGCATTCTGTCATGTCTCCCATTTCATCACCGAACATAGTATCGTCGTTATTTCCAAGAGTTTTGCCTGTTTCTGGATTCAGATCAGCAAATTCCTCCTCCAGTTTCGACAATTCTTGTAAGTATTTTTGTTCGATAACCTTCTCCTGCTCCAGAAATTGAGTTTCTAAGTCTTGCACTTGTTCATTTTGCTGTTCTTTAAATGCTTGATCGCGCGTCTTGTCTTGTTCGTCCATAGCTTCTTGTTGCTTCTCGCGGATTGCCGCACGAGCACTCAACAAATTTGCGAGCTCTTCCTCGCTTTTCTTAGCCTCCACATTAACTGACGACTCCATCTGACGCAAATCGCTTGCAAAATCCTGTAGCAAATGCTCTTTCTCTTCCGGTGATAGCTCAGGCAGACTCTCGTCCAACATTTCCGCATATTCCTGTCGCATGACGTCGTGGTTTTCTACCGCGTTCTGCGCTTCAGACTCGGCCGCTTTACGCAAAGCATCGAGATCAAGCGTCGACTGAGCTCTCTGCAACAAAGCACGCATTTCGCGTTGCTGCTGATTTTGTGAAGGCAGATCTAACAGCGATCCTCCTACTTGTGGTGCCACTGTCGACCGCAAACGAAGCTCGCTCGCCGCGATTCCGACGAGTGGTTCAGCTGGAAGTTGCGTCGAAAGAGAAACGAGCAAATCTTTGATTTGAAATAGCGTTTCGTCTCTCAATTTCTCTTCGTCGCTTTTCGCGTTCGCTCTTTCTTGCTCGATAACCGATTCAGCTTGACGCAATTCTTCTTCGGCCTCTTCTGCCTCCTTCTCCCGCATCTTCTGAGCAGCGACAACTTTTTCATTCACTTCAATTAGCGCAGTTTCCAGCGTTTTTTCGGCTGTGTGGGCAGCTTGCTCGGTTTTGGATACCTTACCGCTCTCTTTTTGAGTACTCGCATTGGTCTTTCCGGCAGCTTTCGCCAGTTCTGCCATGAGTTTGCTCAGCTTTTCTTGCATCTGGTTCTTCAGTGCCTGTTCTTTAGCTGGGTTTTGCTCCTCGCGAATTTTGGCCAGCTCCCGTTGAAAATCAGCCTCAAGATTATCCATTACAGTCAGTATTTTTGGAATCGCTGCTCCGAATTTCCCAAGTGCAGCCAGTTGGCTGTTGAATGCTTCGTCCTCTTTGTTTTGAGCCTTTGCGACTTGTTCTTGGAGTTCAAACAGAGTTTTGATTTCGTTTTCATCCACACTTTCTGGAGAAGTGTTCGTCAGGATACCACAAAGCGGACGTTGAGATGCCTCTAGAACGATATCTCCAATATCCCGTCGAACCTTTTCTGCCTCCGTGAGTCGAGCAATAGACAATGTCGTCACTGCTGCTGGGTCAGAGCATAACAGCGATCGAAGATCACTTAATGTGTTTTGTACAAGATCGACATGATGTCTAGGTGGCACTGTAGCCTCTGGTTGCTGTTGTTGCTGAGAATCATTCGCACTCGTGACCATTTCATCTACCATTGCAGCAGTTAATTGGGGCAAACAGCGGTTCCAATCCTCTACGTCATGGAGTAAACGGTTGGCTTCGACTAAGGCATCGGCTTTTCTCTTTTCAAATTTTCGGCGGTCCATTAAATCTCGTCCAAGATTTTCCAGGAAAAAGCCTTCTTTTCCAGATTGGTCGCATTGCTGTGGGACAGCGTCAAATCCCGGGCCAAGACGCCTTTTGTCTTCTTTAGATGCTTTGGGTAGGTTGAGACCGGATGGTCCATTTGCCTTGGACGCTGTGGACGCAAGAGCGGATGCGAACAGTCGCTTGAGCTCTGCAGTTTCGGCCTGGAAATGCTGCAGCATCTTATCAACATCTCCTTTCTGGTCTTTGAAGCATTTCGTGACTGAGTCATGATGGTGCTGTAGCCTGTCAACAAGTTCGCGAACATCAAGGTCTTCATCGTCCCAGCGACCAAGATCTGGATGATAGCCTCCATCGTGTGAGTATGGGTCGTTGGGTGAGCTAGCTGCTTCATTGTTGATACCTAAGATCATCAACGAATTCACAGTATCGCCACCTTGGACGACACTGGCAGCCACTTTGTTCACTGCAATCGAGCCTTTTGAGTGCATCGTCGTTAGATCAGTTTGCTTGCTCTTTGACCGATAACCTGCAAGTTTCTTGCTGAAGCTTGAGTTCGTCCAGCTTTTCGTGCGAAACATGTAAAGACCCAGAATAATTGCTGCAACCATACCAAAGAGCCCACCAAGTAGACCCAGGATGAGCGTCCAATCCGGAGCCAGAATCACATCATCTGTACGCCGTTTTGCACTGACAGAGATGAGATTTGCCTCGTTTAAGGGCACAATAGCTGCTTCAGTCGGGCATGACGTGCCGCTTTGCATGACTACGATAACGGTTCGCGTTGCACTATTCAGCGAGTTGCCAAACACGTACGTACCGGCTTCTGTAAATGAAAACGCAAATGCTGTAACCGAGCTAAAGTTGGCCTTGATCTTTGTAGCGAGAGCTCGAAACGCACCATAGTCAAAGCTCGGATTGGTGTTGAGCATCGAGTCCTTCAAATAAATCGGATAGGACAACGGCGTCGACAGATCAAAGAGAATACCATCGCCAACATTTAAACAAACCATTGGATTGCTAATCGATGAAGAAGTGGACGTCAAACGGCGACGACCAGAGGACGATGATGACGAGAGGGACGATGGGACTCCATAGATTCCGTCTACTCCAGTAGACCCCAGAGTAAGTGGCTGCAATTGGCATGTCCCTGTTGAGCAGGACGTCTGACTCACAACACCGCTGGAGCTTCCATTTGACAATGTTGTTACTTCTCCAGTTACGGGATTGTAAAGCTGGAGTTCTCCGGTTGAGCTATTCACTTGGATCTGTTCTGCATTCGACCGACATGACTTATCACAGACAGTGTCTACCTCAGCTTGCGCAGTACACTGACACAAGCCCACAGATGAAATGTAGGTTCCTGTTCCGTTGTTGCAACTGGAGTCGCATGACGTTTTTGAAGACGACACACACGAGCCTTCGTCAGTTCGCACTTGGCCACTTCCACAGCGATTGTACACAATCGGTTGGCAATCCACATCACCGTCTTCATCACTGCGAAGAATCAAATCTTGGTCGTAAAATTCATACCCAGGAGCGCAAATGCAGAACCCATCGGTCATCTGAAACGCGCGATGGCCGCCAGTACACGTGCATTTCGTGGCACCTTCAGCTGAATACGCGCTTGTGGAGCACGGCAGACAACTTGCTTGTCCACCCAGATTCTGATAGGAATTGGCTGGGCATAAGCGACAATACGATTCATTCACAGCTCGGTAATCTGGCTGATAGGTTCCGTTGGGACACGCAATTCCCTGGACGCTGCCTACTGGACAATAGAACCCTGGAGGACACGGGTATCCATTGTCCAACTCGATCGAAGCTGGATGACTGGATTTCGTACCTTCCAAGCAGACGTACCCTTCCGTACAGACCTCGCATTGCGTTCGATTCGGATCAATCCCGTATGTTCCTTCTGGACAGGTCTCACAGGCATTATTCAGCGTCGTATAAGATCCAGTAAGCGGAGGATCACGACCAATGTACCCAAGAGGGCACGGCAGTTGAGACTCAGTGCCATCTGGACAATAGTGACCGATGGTACATTCTAGCGGCAGATCGACGCCAATAGGACAGTAGAAGCCTTGAGGGCACAAGATCGGCACAGTTGTGTTGTAAGGGCAATATCTGCCACCAGGACAAACGATTGGCTGACCAGACCCAACAGGGCAATACATCATACTGGCACAGACGACAGGGTTTACAGATCCAACTTCACAATATGAGCCACCAGTACACAACGGGCAATCCGTGACGTTTGCGCCTCCTCTCGTTGGTCGGTATCTGCCAGCGGGGCATTTTGTTGGACTAGCAGAGCCTTGCAAACAGTAGTGGCCGGCTGGGCAATCGTAGTCGGTCAGGTCTCGGATTCCTGTTCGATTGCACACTTTGCTTGCGTCGCAAGGTAAACAATCCTCCAGGTTTTGCATCCCCGTACGGCTGTTAAAGGTGCCAGCAGGACACTCGATAGCACTCCTCGCGAATGAGCAATAACTCCCTGCGGGGCAAATGACGGTCTCAGGGCCATATTCGCAACTCATTCCCGCAGGGCACGGTCCACAATCGTCTACACTCGCGCCCGTGGTCTCGAGCCGCGCGGTTGAATTGGGGCAAGGCAATGGCTTCAGTACTCCTTGCGGACAGTAGTGCCCGATTGGACATGGTCCACCAATATCAGATGAACGATTTGATGGATTCGGCTCACGATTGTACAGATTGCAGTAAAATCCAGCTGTGCAGTCCGCAGTCAACGTCCCATCGACACAATAACTGCCCGTGCTGCAAACTGCACACTGACTCGCGTCTTCTAAACCGACTTCGTGGCCGTAGGTTCCGTTAGGGCAGAATACTGGCTCGACTGTGCCGTTCGGACAGTAGTACCTCAATGGACATATCGCAGGGGTAGTCGCATTCGTATCGCAGTAGTAGCCAGCTGGGCATTCAGTGCAATTCATTTGCTGCTCGAAGCTGTTGTATGTTCCTTTCGAGCAACGCACTTGACCACTTGAACCTATGGGACAATAGTGACCTGGATCACATACGCGTCCCGTTTGGTTGTCGATTGGCGTTGCAAGCCACGCTCCATGAAAGCACATGTAGCCACCTGCACACAGTCCGCCTGTAACGTTGTCAATCGGCGTTGCTGTCTCGGCACTGCCAGTGCAGTAATGTCCAGGTCCGCAGTCTCCTGTAGGCGCATTGGTAGGATACTGCCCATTGCAGAATTTCCCTGGAGGGCATGAAGCACACTCATTGGGTCCTGCCAGAGCTGTCTGATTGCCGAATGTGCCTGCAAGACACGGGTATGCCGTCGCTGAAGGTGTTTGAATCGGGCAGTAATAGCCAAGAATACACATTGCTGGCGTAGTGCAGCCCGATTCACAGTAATACCGTTCAGGACAAAGCTTACATTGCGCGAGGCCTTCCTCGTCGCTGAACGAACCAGCAACGCACAAGGTTGGTTGCGAAGATCCCTCTGGGCACTCGTAACCCTTCGGACATAGCTGCGTTGCTTCTCGCTCGCCACCAGTGCAGACGTATCCCGCCGGGCACTTTTCATGTGGGATCGCGATACCGGATTCGCTACATAGGAACCCTGCTGGGCACGGGAAGCAATCGCTCGCTTGTACGTTTTGCGTGTTCCCAGAAAACGTCCCTGGAGGGCATGGAGTGGGGTTACTGGACCCTGTTGGGCAATAATGACCGACTGTGCACACATCACCAATGATGCCAAGGGAGTTGTTTTGCCCAGTTGGGGTCGCTGTGTATGACCCTTGGATACAGTAGAATCCCTCATTGCAGGGCAGAGCTTGCTCCGTATTTGTCGATGCACAGTAATACCCTGCATCACATACGATAGGCACAGCGGAGCCTTGTGGGCAGTTTGTACCTGGTAGACAGGGCCCACCGGTCGCTCCTAGCGGTGGTGTACTGGAGATCGCTCCACTGCTGCAGTAAAAGCCACTTTTGCAGACCCCACTAGGCTGTGTCGAAGCATACTGATCAACGTACATTCCACCAGGCGCTGAAGTGCACTGAGAAACATCCTGAAGACCCGTTTGATTGCCATAAGAGCCTGGCAGGCACGGAAACTCAGTGCTGCGCTTCGTTCCAGCTGGACAGTAGTACCCAAGTGGGCACACGTTGCTGGAATACCCTGTACTGCCCAGTGGACAAAAGTATCCACTTGGACAAGCTTTGCAAAGAGCAGATCCCGTTTCATTCGCGTAGGATCCTTCAGCGCAAAGCAATGAAGCGACAGAGCCAGACGGACAGAAGGATCCTTTGGGACACACATCTCCTCCAAACGAGATATTGGCATTCACCACTGTGACTCCCATAGATGGCGTTGCGACCGTATTGCTGCGCTTGCAAACGTACCCGGCGTTACAAGAGCCACTGGGTTGCGTCAGCCCAGGATCTGCGCAGTATCGCCCTTCATCACAGAACACGCATTGATCCACACTACTTAAGGCCGTGGCGTTCGAATAGGTTCCACGTGGGCATGGGACAGGCACGTACGTTCCATTCGGGCAGTAGGCTCCCGTAGGACAGGCGTTGACAGCAGTCCAAGCCGTTTTACCGAATTTGTTTTCCGATCTTGGAGGGCAAAAGTATCCATTTAAGCACGTGCTTGTAGGCGCCATCAGAGCTTCCGTCTCACAATAAAACCCAGCAGTACAATTTAAACACTCAGTCACGTTGACGAGATTAGTAGCGTTGCTGAAGGTACCGATAGGGCACGGCTCGGGTGCTGCCCCAGTGCCCTGTGGGCAAAAATATCCTTCTGGGCAATCCAAGTACACACTGGTAGCGACCCCGTCGCAATAAAATCCGTTTGGGCAGATGTCACACGCAGCCTTCCCAGTGGTGTTGGCAAAAGTTCCGGCTGCACACTTGATCGGCGCCACAGAAGCTTCTGGGCAGAAATATCCCGCGGGACAAATGTTACCTGTTTGGTTGTCAATCGGTGTCGAGCTTGCCGCTTTGGCGACGCAGTAGAATCCCGCGCTACAGTTCCCACTCGGTGCGGTCAATGCTGTGGTACCGCAATAACGCCCACCAGGACACGACGTACAGGAGGTCAAGATTGTGCCACTCGCTGTCGCGCGATACGTTCCAATCGGACACTGAACTTCCGCACCACATCCTTGAGGGCAAAAGTGACCAGCTGGGCAAACGTATCCATACGAAACCTGGTTTGGGTTGGCCACAGGTGACCCTCCCACGCAGACAAAACCTTCTAGGCACTTGCCGCTTGGCGCAGACAGGCCGTACGAGTCACAGAAAGACCCAGCGGGACATGTTTGGCACTGAGCAAGCTCTACGAGACTGGTTTGGTTGGCAAATGTACCAGGAGGGCACTTGATGGGAAGCGCAGTCGTTCTCGGGCAATAGTTTCCAGAAGGACACACGATCGGCTGGACTGTGCCAGGCGATCCACAGTAAAATCCACTTGGGCATTCCACACAAGTATCCTGCATCGGATACAAGTTAAAGTATCCAGCAGCGCACGGCGACGGACTCGCAGATCCATTGCCAGAAAAATAGCCCGCTGGTGAGGGCATCTGAGTCGGGATGCTCGCTCCTCCCGTACAATAGTAACCAGAGAAACAATCCCCTGTCGGAAGAGAAAGACCTGGCGTTTCACAGTACTGACCAGCTGTGCATTGAACGCATTGATTCACAGCTTCAAGACCAGTGTAGTTATTGAACGTACCAGCAGGGCAAAGAGTCGGAGCGGCTGAGCCGAGAGGGCAATAGGATCCGCGTGGGCACTGAGCTCCGGTGTGTTGGGATGCAATGCCAAATAATGTCGATTCGTAGTTCATCGGAGCTGATGTATACGCTCCCATTGTGCAATAGTAGCCTGGGTCACAGAGTCCCCTTGGAGTCGTGAGTCCCGTTGAATCGCAGTACATGCCTGGCGAGCACGACAAACAATCTTCGACCTGCCTCAATCCAGTGGCATTTGCGTAAGTTCCAATGGGACAAGGTTCTGGACTGGACACTCCAGTGCGGCAATACGATCCAGCAGGACAAACAATTGGGTACGCTGACGCTTTGGGACAGTACGACCCAGTCATGCACAATGCGCAATCATCTTCCGTTCGACCACCAGTGCGATTCAAATAGTATCTTTCTGGGCAAGGCACTTGAGTCGGAGAGCTCGATCGAATCGGGCAATAATATCCAGGAGAACAAATGCCGGTTGGTGCTAACGATCCTTCCAGACTGTAGTACCCTGCTGCTGTTGGTATGCAATCGTCCATAGAATCCTGTCCAGTGAGGTTACTATACGTCCCAGCTGGGCAAATGATCGGTGCTGGGGTAGCTTTTGGGCAAAAATACGCTGGTGGGCATGCATCTGGAAGCAGAGCAGGCTCACTATCCGTTCCAGGAGGGCAATACGTTCCGTTGTAGCATTGTCCAAACAGAGACCCAGGCGTCCAGCTCACGAGTGAGGACGTCATATTCACGTCGGTCGTCGTATCGCTATTACAGAAATATCCTGCTTGACAAACTGAACATGCCTTCCAACCGCTCGCTGAGTAGGCGCCTTTACCGCACACAGCAGGCGTCACAGATCCCTCCACGCAGTAAAATCCAGCAGGACATGTGACACAGCTTGGCCAGGACATTCCAGGACCGACGGTTTTCGTATTGTTGAATGATGAGTAGCTGCCAGGCTTGCAAGGAATGGGGGCTACGGAGCCAGATGGGCAATAGCTTCCGGGAGGGCAGTCGTCGCACTGACTTGGCTCAAAAAGCCACGTATGAGCTGTGTACGTGCCGCTGGGGCATGGATACGTTGTCGAAGCCGGCGTTCCAAACGGACAATAGTGGCCAGCGCTGCAGTTACCGTCGATGTATGACTTTCCACCAGAGCAGTACTTTCCGGTGGGGCAAATTTCACATTCACTCGCATTTGCTAGCTCCGTGCTGGAGCTCCAGGTGCCAGGAAGACACGGGAACTGATTTGAATACGCAGTTCCGTTTGGGCAATAGAATCCAGCACCGCAATTCAGCATTGTTTGATTCTCACCACCAGTGCCAACGGGACAAGCGTGACGCAACGGGCATATCGTACAATCTTCTGCGCGAATAAGGTCATTAGCATAAGTGTATGTTCCAGCAGGACACGGGTTTGCAATTGCAAGCACCGTGCCGCTTGGGCAATAATGCCCCGGAGCACATCGGTCTTGATATGTTACTTGCCCCACATGAGGACAAGACCACCCTGGTGGGCAAAGGATGCACTCGTGGACTCCCGCAGCACCGGGGGCTGGATTATACGTTCCAGCTGGACATTTGGTTGGCGTGCTACTTGCTTCAGGACAATAGCTGCCCATATCACACGACAGGCATTGCGACGCAATCTTCAAACCAGTTTGGGGGCCGCTGTAATTGCCTGCTGGGCACGGATATTGGTTCACTGACTGTGTTCCTTCAAGGCAATAATATCCCAAAGGACACGATGTCGGACTTGAACTCCCTTGCTCGCAATATGAACCAGACGGACATACAGTGCAGTCATTTATACTGAATTGGCCTGGTAGAGGATTGTAAGTGCCGGCAGGACATGCATATTGAGACGCTCTCTTGGTTCCTTCAGGGCAATAATATCCTGGAGGGCAAATCTGTCGCGTCAGTGGTGTACTTCCCATTTCGCAGTAATAGCCTTCAGGACATGCGCTGCAAGCATGGTCGACACTCTATATCGTTACAGCAACAAACATTATAAAAACGCCATCATCCAGTCTATGTAATTGCTAACACCCACCTCTCCAGCAGTGACGTTTCCATACGTGCCAGCTGGACAAAGGAAGAATGTCGAAGCTGGATTGCAGTACCCTCCCATAGGACACGCGTCTTCCGGTGGTGTGGGGTTGGTTGATGCCAGACCGCACTTATATCCCGGATAACACGGGCGACAATTAGCCACAGCACCTTCGCTGTAGTAACCAACGGGGCACGGCTGCGGCAACTGGTCAGAGTTCGGGCATTCGTACCCTGGATCGCAGAATGTGCAGTTCGAAGAACCTTGGAGACTGTAGGAACCAACAGTACAGTTTTTCGGCATATCGCCTAGCGTATCGCAGTAGTATCCGCGAGGACAGACAACGCATGATGCTGAGCCAGCTGGCGAATACCAGCCAGTTGGACACGGGTCGAAATTGGAGCTGTTGGTGAATGTGCACGCATAACCGGTTGGACAAGGTGTACAAACTGCGGCTCCGCTAGTAGAAAACGTCCCGGCCGCACAAGAGATCTTCGTGCTTGCTGTTGTAGTGTCGGGGCAAGCGTAGCCTGGAGGGCAAGCAGTACAAGTCGTGGCGCCGGTTAGACTGTAGTATCCAGCAGTGCATTCGATAAGGGTATCGCTTTTCGGATCTGGGCATGCGAATCCTGGTGGACATGTCGAGCATGCAATAGCTGATCCAGTAGAATAAGTTCCAAGCGTACATGCAGCGTTCTGGCTTCCATCGGCCTTTGGACACTTGTATCCCGCTGGACAAGGCGTGCATGCAGCTTGAGACCCCAATGAAAAGGTGCCTGGCGTACAAGTCTGAACAGTGTCTTGGAAGGTTGAAGGACATTGCTTTCCGACTGGACAAGACGTACAGTTGGTCGCTCCAGTGAGTGCATACGTTCCGTTGGCACACCCTACTTGGAGATTTTGATTCGTGTACGGACAATAATGACCAGCGGCGCATGGAGTACAGACGGATTGCCCACCGATACTGAAAGTACCGGGTTGACAAGCGATTGGAGCAGACGATGAAGAGGCACACGCAACACCAGCAGGACACAGAGAACATGCCGAGCCAACAGTCAGACTGTATGTGCCCGCTGGGCATAGCACCGGAATGGACGAAGGCGACATACAATCATATCCAGCTGGACAAGGCGTACATTCCAGGCTTGATACGTTGGAAAAATGCCACGAAGGACATCGAATTGGATCCAGAGTCGGCTCGGGGCAATAATATCCAGCGAGACATGGCGTGCATTCAAACGCTCCAAGCGGAGAAAACGTCGTGTTGCCGCAACGGATAGGAGATTCCGATGGCAAGGGACATTTGTATCCTTTTGGACACGGCGAGCACTGGCCATCGCCTTCTAGGCTGTAGGTTCCAAGAGGGCACGGAGTTGGCTTTCCAGTCGACGCGATGCATTCATATCCTTGCGGACACACAATGCATGTCGAGTGATTGGCATTATTCGTCTCGCCATCTGGACAGGCCTGCGGAGCGTTCGGAAACGAGCAAGTGTAGCCGAATGGACATGCTGTACACTGCACAGCGCCCCCAAGACTGAATTTCAAGAGCGAGTACATTGAGCATTCATTATTTCTGTCCACACAAAAAGGCACTATACAGCACTTTACCTGTAGGTTCCTTGCGGACAAGCAACAGGCAGCTGCGCATTCGATGCGCAAAAATACCCCGGGCTGCAAAGCTGACATGGAGTGGAGACATTGACTGAATAGTAGCCAGGCTGACAGGCCACTGGAGCGACTGACGTGCTCACGAAGACAGACCCGATGCTCACTGCAGCACAAAGCGTCGAGTTCCCGAGCGAGTACGTCAAGTTGGAACAATTCGTGGGTGCTTGAAACGGATCAGCGCAATACATTCCAGCTGGACAGGCATGGCACGCGTAGTCTCCCTATCAACCGTACCCACACGGTCAATCAATAGCTCGTACCAGATCAGCGCGTAGGTTGAAGCTACCTGTATGCTGTACGTCCCTGCTGGACATAGTATAGGCGAAGCTGACGGATCCGAGCATCCATATCCAGCAGGACAAGACCGACAGCTGGAAGCGTTCAGATTATTGTTGTACGTACCGAGTGCACACGGCACCGGGTCAACCGTCGTATTCGGACAGGAAAATCCTTGTGGGCACGAACGGCAGGAGACAGCGCCTTCGGCACTGTACGTTCCAAGCTCACACCGAAGAGGAGCCTCGCTTGTTATCGCGCACGCATAGCCGCGTGGACAGATAGTACATGTCGCGTTCCCTTGCAGCGAATATGTTCCTGTAGGACAGGGGGTCGACATCGACAGTGAGCTTGTGCACGCGTATCCAGCCGGACAAACGCCACAGGGCACAGAGCCACTCTGGATTGAGAATGTCCCAGTCGCGCAAGCAATCGGCGTAGATGTGCCCCTCGGGCAATAATATCCTGCAGGACAAGCTCTACATGCACTTTGAAAAGTCTGATTGTTGTACGTTCCCGCTGGACAGTCGAGACAGGCTACTTGGTTAGCAGACGCAAACGTTCCAAGCGGACACGGGACGTAGAGCGCACTAGTGTTCGCGCACGCTGCACCAGCCGGACAAATCAGACAAGTCGCCATGCCTGTTTGGGCCGCGTATGATCCGCTAGCGCAGCCTGTACACGACATATTGCCGCTCGCAAAAGCCACACTTGATGCGGTTCCCTTGGCGCATGCAGTCGGTGCCTCGCACCCACCAACGCAGTAGAAGCCGAGTGGACACGACACACATTGTGCGGATCCAGTAGTAGCATTCACGTACGGGAACCAGCCAGGACGACACTGTGTCGTGCACGCGTTCATATCCAGTGGTTCATAGTACACCGTCAGGTGGTTTTGTGGCACGACTGACTGGTCCATTCCGTCGTAGTTTGGGTCATCGGACGATAAGTGGTGAACGATCTGCATCCAGTGACTGCTACTGCCGCTCTTTAAGCTCATACTTTCGTTGCTCTGGACCGAGATCGCTTGCGATACGTTCCACACACTGGGCGTAAACACGATGGAACTTGGCGACGGCATCACAAACCAGTCATTCGACTGCAGATCGATGCGAACACTCGCTGTTGGCTGCGACAACAGCACGATCTCGTAGCTATCGTTCCTCAGTCCATCGATCACTGACGCGTAGCGAGTTGAGATATGCATGAGCGGCATGTCGTTCTCCTGAACGCGTACGACGACCGAAGCTACAGGCGCAAACGCAGACACTTCGTCGGTCTCGGCTATCGTGTGCGAAAGAACGACTGTCGACTGTTGACGAGCGACGTAATCATCTGCACACGTGACTTGAACGGTTGCAGGGGTTGACCAGTTTGCTGCGGTAAAAACCACTTGGCTGGGTGTAAATGATATCGCCGCAGTCGATACCGATGTCGCTGTCGATGCAATCGAGATCGTCACGGTCAAGCCTTTCGGAGGCGCAGTCAACGTCATTGTATACGCAGATGCGTTTCCTTCATCAGCCAGCAGCTCACGTGTGCTTATGAGCACCTCAGCTCTCGAGAGCCACAGCGCAGACGCGTTCAAATAGCCCTGGTCGATCAGTAGATCGTCCGAGTTGCGCGTATCGATGCGGATCGTTTGGCCGATCGGTCCTTCAAGCGTTGGCTGCAAGACATTCGAGATATTAAGCTGCAGCGATTGCAAGACTGAGGTCGCTGTCCCCGTGGAATTCACGCGCTGGAGACGCAACTCGTTCGGATCACGAGTCATAAGCGTCATTTGGCCGTCGAGTCCATCGACACCAAAGAGTGTAGCGGTCGATAGGATTCCATAGATCGACGGCAAGCTAACAACGATTGAGCCATCGACTGGAATGCTGTGAGCTGGTGTAATTGACAGTGACAGCATCGACATGCGACCGCTGACCGTCGGACTCAGCGTCACTTGCGTACTCCAGAGTGCGCCTGGAGAAATGAACACATTCGGCAGATTCACGTCGCAGATCGACGGTACAGTGTCGTTCGAGACCAGCAGTGAGCCTAGCGAGACTTGGCCAGCGTGTACAGGATTGACGATGCCTTTGATCAGGATCGCTACAGGCGTATCCGGTGGCAGGTACGAGCCTCCAGAACGCGTCAGCTCCATTGTATGCGCTGTTCGGGTTGTGACTGTCCAGGTTCCGTCGACAATACTCTCGTCTTGGACCAGACTTGGCGTTTGAATCGCTGTGCTGGATGCTGTCGTGAGCTCTTGGGCGAATGAGAACAGCAACACAGCGTCTTCCGGGATCTCGAGCTCAACTTGGAGCGCGATATCGCTTACTGCGGCCACGGTCGAGTTGGAGAGCGCTGCTGTGGCGTCTGCAGAGCACCACAGCGGCAGCTGCAACAGCAGCAGTAGCACGCACACTGTATCTAGCCAATGCGTCCACGCATGCATCGTGTCTAGGCTTCTGAATCAACGCGACTGCCCGCGAAGAGCCACCCAGTCACGTGGTCTGGATCCATGTCTGTTCTATCAACCGCAAAACGCTTGTTTATGGATTTATGGAGTGGTCCCGAGATAAGGGTTTGCAATTCAAGTATTCGGCAATTGAATTGGATGGGTGTTGGTGTGGAACAGAGGGAGCACTATTTGAGCCATACGTGCATATTGGGAGAGTGGAAATGAGCACGGCAGCCAAGCGCCGCTTGAGCGATGACTCCTCGGATGTGACTGCGCTCGAGCCTGTGGGCGAATCGCGTCTTGCCAAGCGGTCTCGCGTGGTGGACATCGTGCCCGTGGATCAGCAGGTCGTGACACTTAAGACGCTGCAGGGGCGCACGTCCGGACTCGCAGCGCCTACAATGCTGCTGACTGGTCACGGCGCTGCGGTCTACTCACTCAAGTTCGACCCGTCAGGCCAGCACGTGGCATCCAGCTCCTTCGACCGCCATATCTGTATGTGTGCAGTTGCATCGCTGTTGCTTGTGCTGCATTGCTGATGGTTTCTGTTGCAGTACTATGGGATGTCTATGGCGAATGTCGCAATTATAGTGTGCTGAGCGGCCACAAGAACGCCGTGCTGGAAGTGCAGTGGACGTACGATAGCGCACAGATCGTGTCTGCCTCTGCAGACAAGACCATCGGCGTTTGGGATGCACAGGTACGTCTGCAAAGGCAAGCGCATGACCCAAACCAGCAGCTCATGTGGTGGATCTTTGTGTGTAGACTGGCCAGCGCGTGAAGAAGTTCATGGGCCACTCGTCCATTGTCAACAGTTGCTGCCCCGTGACCAAGGGCCCAACTCTTGTTGTCAGTGGCAGTGACGATAACACCGTCAAACTCTGGGACATTCGACACAAGCGCGCTGTCAAGACCTTCGAGAACAACTACCAGGTCACGGCTGTGTGCTTCTCTGGCGACAGCAACCACGTCATCTCGGGCGGCCTCGATGGACAGATCAAGGTTTGTGTGTTTCGTATGAATTGCATTGTCATCCTGCAGCTGACAAGGTTCAATTGGTTGCGGTAGATGTGGGACCTGCGCAAGGGTGAAGTCAGCAGCGTGCTGCAGGGCCATTCCGACATCGTCTCGAATGTCAGTCTCAGTCCTGATGGCAGCTATCTGCTCTCCAACGCCATGGACAGCACAGTGCGCAAGTGGGATGTGCGTGCATTCGTGCCGGGCTCGCGCCAGGTCACGGTGTTTGAAGGCGCCAAGCACAACTTCGAGCGCACCTTAATACGTGGCGGCTGGTCGGCTGACATGCGCTATGTGGGCATGGGCTCGGCCGACGGCTACGTTTACGTCTGGGACTCGGAGACCGGCGCACTGCGGTACCACCTGCCGGGCCACACACTGAGCGTGAACGAGGTGGCGTTCCACCCGAAGGAGCCGATCCTGGGCTCAGGCGGCAGCGACAAGAAGATCTACCTGGGCGAGCTGGCCGACATGTGAGCCAGCTTCTCGAAGGGCGTTACAGTCGCTTCTAACGGCCGCTTGAACTTTCGATCTTGGGTGGTTTATTACGCCAATTATATGGAGATCAGACGATGGCTGCGTAAAAAAAAAAGAAGCGAGTTCGATTGTTGCTTCGTTGAAACTATCCAGTCTCTGGGCGTTTGCTTATTTGGTGTATGCGCATTGATGAGTTTACACCTATCGCTTTAAATAATGCGCAGCTGCGCCGCCAGAGCCATTTTTCTCCATAAGCTTACGCAAAAACTTTACTTATCCGATTGATCACCATCAGGAAGAAGAGCCCCAACCAGATGGTGAGACCAATGCGCAGGTGCCACACGCGCATTCGTTTGTGCACAATGTAATTTATCCGCTTCCCCTTTTCCCTTCTGACTTTTGCCACGTGCGTGGGCTCTGACTTTTTATTTCTTTCCTGCGGCCACCGAAGTAATTTACTTGTGCCCCTCACTCAAAGCGGAAGAGCGCGCGTCCTTGGCGGAAGGAGAAGGCGGCAGCAGCAGCAGCAAAGCAAGAGGGACGGACGGACGGAAGGAAGAGCGCCCAGCCAAGGGGACTCGGGCGCGTTGGGACTCGACTCACTACTTGTCGCTTGAGGCGGCTCCTCTCTCTCTCATGAAGCGATTATCCGGCCGCTCACGAGGGCGATGGCGGCGTGTGATACTGTTGCTGGCGGCGCTGGCGCTGCTTGCAGTGACGACTACAGAGGCTCTTGATACGGTGGCGACCACGTCTGCGCCACGAGAAGAAGTCGTCGTGGCTGGCGGACTGGACGGACGAGTATATGCGCTGGACGCGTGGACAGGCAACGTGCTGTGGACGTTTGATTCTGGAGGTCCGATGGTAGCGTCTTCCGACTGCGGCCACGCGCCTCCAAAGCACCAGAGCCACCCGACCACAGCGACTACAAGGACATCTACGACAACCACATCAGACACCAGCGAAGAGGATCTCTCGATTGTGAAGAAGGCGAGCGACCCAGCGGCCGAGGCGCTCATTGCATCAAACAAAGCAGCTCAAGCGCTCATGACGCAGCTCGTGCCATCGTACGACGGGCGGCTGTATCACGTGCACACCAGCGAGATCACGGAGCTGGACACGACCATGGCGGACCTCATCAACGCCAATGGCCCAGTTCGCCTCACGGACTCGAGCGACCAACAGGCCGACATTCTTCTCTTCGGCGACAAGCGCACGGACGTGGTGATGGTGGACGTCATGCACGGGCCGCTGTATCCGTACTCGCCGACGTCACCAACGCAATCAGAAACGCACCGGCAGTTGGTGTTTGGCCGCTCGGCGTTTCAAACGAAGGCTGTGTACGCGCAGAACTCTTCATGTGCGCGTTGTTTTACGATCACAGAGTATTTCATGCATTTCGTCAAGCAATCGCGTTGTGCTGTGGACCAGAAGTCCACTCTGAACTCAGAAACTGACGCCGCTACGGCGTTTTCGCCAGCTCTTGTCGTGCAACCGACAGACGAAGCCAAGGGATCGACGATTACTGCTTACGATCCATACTCGCGTGAGCCCATTTGGGCATTTGAGATGCCAGAATTCGAGGTCCTGGCTGTTTATGGTGTATCAGCCAACCGTGGATCGATGTTTTTTAAGTGGCAAGTGGACGGTCCGTCCTCCAAGTCGTCCGCTTCGGCTGTGCAACGACCTCAGCAAATTCAGAGTTCACGAAAGCGAGAAGCCATTGGAATCGATAGTCCAGATACTTCAAGACCTTCGGTTATCATTGCTGGCGAAAATACGCATGGTGTAGTGCCGTCTCGACGTCAAGTGGCTGTTGGCTCGACGGATACGGGTGATAATGTTTCCAAACAACTTGCGCAGCCTAGTCAAGGCTCAAACGAAGAACCATTGGAACCACGCATGCGTCTGCGACTTCTTGGTGACAATTATTTTTTGGAATCGAATCGCAACGAAGCGACTTCAGGATTTCGTGCTCTAGCGGCGTCTCATTCGTCAGACTCGAACTTTGATGATGAACATGATGATCTGGATTTGGATGATGATCACTTCGATCATGAACACAAGCGCTCAAAACGACGTATATTTTGGGAACCTATTGTGAATGATGGCAAGCGCGGTGTGTTTATCACATACTATCACGCAGGAGCAATGCTTGTGGGTATGACTGTGGGCTGCATGATGATTGCATGGGGCTGCTACGTTAAGGGTCTGTCGACTTCCTTGGCTCATTCTGCTCTGCAAAGTATTGATAACAGTCCTTTTTTCATTTCGCATCGGCTGACAATTGACCGTCCGGGAGAAGACAGCATCACTATCTCCAGTGTCATCAATCGTGCGCTATTAACAAGTGGACTTACGCCCCAGTCCGTTGCAATGCTACAAAATGGCGGCGATGGCGACGAAAACACGAATATTCAGTTAACTATTCCGCTGGATCCGGAGACTGAGGCTGCACTCATGGAAAAGTTTGCACGGGTCGCAGCATTACAGGCAGCGGCAGCGTTAATGGGCATGAGTTATTCGTCTGCAACGTCCAAGCTTCTTGAACTGGAATGTTCGCCAACAAAATCAGAAACGACTCATGGAACACTCAGCTCGTCCGCATCCACGCTAATAAGCGATTTCTCGGTCTCAGATTCGGCCAACTCATCCTTTTTCATTTCCCATGAAGTGTATGACGCTGATGACCTATCGGTTCCAAGCGCTCAGGAATGGTCCATGGAAAGCGAAAGACGTGGACAGCGTGTGACAGTTTACGATGATGAAGACGAACAGAGCAATGCTTTTAGCGAGATAACAAGCAAGTCTTCCAATTCTTCAAGAAGCTCCGATGACAGCAGCCGAAGCGTTGCCAGCAGTAGTAGCGACAGCAGTATTACGAGCGATAGCAAAAGCTCTACAAGCGATGACAGCGGTCAGCAAGCTGACGATGAAGATACTACAGTCCAAGTGGAAGACGGAAGTGCTCATCAACAGCGAAGGGCTTCGGATGCTTCGTCATCTGGCTCATCGACCAACAGTGAAGTCGAGGTTCTATTCCCGTTTGTTTGCCAAAGTCGCTTCGCAAATGAGTTTGAGGAATTATCACCGCTAGGTAAAGGTGGGTTCGGCCAAGTCGTACTCGCTGAGAATCGACTGGACGGCCGCAAATACGCTATCAAGCGCGTTGGATTATATCTGAAGCATCAGACATCTGCCACCCTTCAAAAGTTCCTTCGCGAAGTCAAGATTTTGGCTCTGCTAGATCACCCCAATATTGTTCGGTACTATCAGGCGTGGCTTGAAAAGGTGGAAGAGAGTCCTAAATATTCTGGGTTTTCATCGTCTGCGTCTGATTCGGAAATTAGCGCTTCTGGTGTTCCTGTGAAAAATTATTCAATGAGTAATCTGTTGGCACCGATTACCGAAGTTGATTTTTCTGCAAATGAGCCAAGCTTTCGCGCCTCTTCGTTCTACAGCAACGGGAGTATGATGGATGAAGAAGATGATGGTGGATTCGAATGGGAGCGTGACTCATCACCTGGAGAGCAGCCGGTTTGGAAAGAAGAGGATATTTCCCGACAGCGTCCTCGTCACGAAGTTGTGCGCCCAAATCGTCCATCGACTGTTCCTCGTGGCAGCGAAGACTCGTCTTCTTACTCTTCAGACAAATGCGATCATTGGTTGTTTATCCAGATGCAATATTGTGCTGGCCGCAACTTGGGTGACTTTCTTGCTGTTCCGAATCGACCAATGGAGCTGTCGAAGCTATTGAAGATATTTGTCCAGATCGCAAGTGCTTTGGCGCACGTGCACTCTTGTGGGCTAATTCATCGAGATCTAAAGCCTGCAAATATCTTTGTAGCGGACACAGATGGTGACTCTATTAAGTTGGGTGACTTCGGATTGTCTCGATATGCTGCGAACGTGAATATGAACGCGCCGTCCAGCACGACGACGACTACGTCAGAGGAGCACATGCAGTTCTCAATGACGTCCGTGAACAGTAAAAGCGTTGCTGGCGGTTATGCTGGCATGTCGACATCACGGTGGTCGGTATCTAACGTCTCGGAAAGCGAAGTTACTGCTGGCGTGGGCACGTATTTGTATGCAAGTCCGGAACAAGTGGCTGGAAAGAAGTACAATGCCAAGACAGATATTTACTCGTTGGGTATGATCCTGTTTGAATTGTGCCATGATCGATTTACAACCACGATGGAGCGGTACATGGCATTGCGTGATGCTCGTGAGAGCTTATTTCCCGAGAACTATCGGTGGCACAAGAGATGCCCAGAGCTGATGGAAATGCTGGGAAAATTGCTCAGCCATGATCCAATGGCACGTCCAAGCGCAGAAGAAGTCGTTAAATGGGGACAAAATCTTTACGAGACAAGTCTAGCGCAACAGATGATGGCAGTAATCCGGTCTCCTGTCGTTTCAGGCTCCAGCTTTGGGCATTTGCCAATCTCTACAATCGATTTGCATGCTGCAAGTACGCATACCTCGATGTTTTCCCTGCAGGTTGAGGCCAAGATGGAGTCCTGCGAGGGTGAAGGTTCTGTGTGCGATGAGCGTCAGCGGCTTCCAAATCATAATTTATTGAAAGAAATCTGCGACGTGATTGCCGAAGCAAGCGAGGGACACGTGGAGATCAAGAAGTGCGGTCTGCATTTCCAAGACCAGGGCGTTCAGATCCTGGAGTTCGAGCTCGCGCCTAGCCAGGCAGCACTTTTGGTGGAGCCTCCAATGAAGCAGACCAGACCACAGTGGATAGTCGCCGCCATCCAAGCTCTGCCTGGTGTCCACATCGTTCGGACTGCGGGGCACACCGAGTAGAAAATGAAAAGCAGAAGAAACATCATGATGCCGTTGGGTTCCTTCGTAGTGTTAGTATAGTAAAACCAAGTGACGAAAGTAAAAAAAAGTCTACAAGATCTGGCAAATTACTGCCAACCCTTTTGGTCGACGCCTCGATTTCATTCGAATTGAACTTGGTTTTACCTCGTAGGTAGAGGCGAACAATTTGATGCAGACTATTTCACTTGAGTCAAAGGTAAGTACATTTTAATGTGCCAAACGCATTAGACTAACAAGGTGAGCTTGTGTCAGTCAGTGCCCTATTCGACAGCTTCAACCTTGGAAACAATTACTCGATCGAATCAAGAGAACGAAAACAAGCAATTGGCCGAACGACTACGTTTATGTAGGCACGGATGGACGGAAAAATACATGTGAAGCGATTGTGATGTTGCCGACAGCTGCCCAGACAAGGAAGAAGGTCAAGTATACGTTGTGCGCGTGTAGCGGCTGCATGTTGACGCCCTGCATGGTCTCAAGTACGCATGCGACATAATCGACAAGGACCTCAATCCCCACCTGCAAGATCAACGACGAGACTTTGGAGCTTTTAAAGAGCGAATGCGAGAGTGTTTGTGTATCGCCCTGATAGTTTGCTTCGTATCCGAGGTGGAAGTTTGGATGGTTCCAGAAAAACACGAGGATGGCGTATGAGCAGCCCATGGCCACATACTCGGCAAACATGTCGACGTAGACTTCAGCGGCATAATAGTGAAGCAACTGGGTTTTCCACGTGACAAATAACAAGTCATGCTCCAGTTTCTTTTGGATTTCATCACAAGAGGACGTCGTTGCTTCTAAACGCTTTTGTGGTTCACCCCAAGCTTTCTTCGTGGCGGACTTTTCAGCCACTACAACAGCCAGTCGATGTCGAGCTTCTTGGCAAATTTGACGCTTAATATACAGAGCCTTCGCTACACGCATGATGATTTCAAGTATCGCCGTAGAAAGCGTGCCTGATATTGTCGTGTTGATATTTTGTGCTCGCAGCATCACAATGGACATGTGCGTGTGGATGAGAACGGTCGGAGTACCCACCAAAGCGGCCATGATGGCAACACTGTGCACTTTCTGCTTGAAGATGATGTGTTTGGCAGCTTCTTGCATGCCGATCTTGAGCGCAATGCTTCCGGTCATGAACACGGCGATATGAAGTGTACTAGAGACATTCAGCTTGACCGTGGCATACGCGTACACGGCTGCGATCTGGAACGACAGAAGATTAAGAATACTTCCACGGATATCGCGTACAAACCGCTTGAAATAAGGCGACCGAGGTCGTGATGGTTGCGATCGACTTCGGCCATGGGCAGTCTCCTCATGAAACAAGCGCGCCGAAGCGACAGAGCATGCTGTTGTATCAAAATGGTGCAAGATTGATGAGAGAAAGAAAACTAATTTCTCTCTCCAATATTCACTCCTACTACTCGGAAATGCCTGTATACTGCCGATTGCAATAGCCAGCAGCACAATCAAGGTCAGAGTCACGACTCGTAGAGATTCTAGACCGACTTTGAACCACCAAAAGAGCAAACCGGCCCGTAATTTCGATGAAGTTGTACACTGTTGCGGCTGCAGACGCACGGCAAAGCATGCACTCACACAAAGCCAGTTGAAAACCTTAGTCCACATCAACACGCCTGTCATGAAGCCGGCCGGGAATTGCTGGCCGGCTTGTTCACCCGAGAATATATTGCCCAAGCTGAAGCAGAAAGTGATGAACCAGGCGCAACAAGTGCTGATTATGGCGTCCCGCATAAGCGCAGCCAGCGTTCGAGCTACAAACACTAATGTCCCTCGAGTCGAGTTTGGAATTTTGCTCAGTTCTAACATGATAATCGCAGTTAATGCTGTGACTGATGCCGAAGCGCTCATAGATGAAAACCGTCGATACAGCGCCAGCGGTGCATACAAAGATGGTTGCGTACGAACTGACGGCATCTCAGGCGTCTCTTCTTGAGCGCTAGGCAAGGCATCATCTGCATCCACCACGGCGTGGACGCGCATTCAGATGATGATGATCAAGAAGTGAGTGCTGCACGGGAACGTATTTTCAGTGTTTTTTTTTTATAGCACTTGTCCGGCCAAACGTCTCCAACCGTTACCAACGAAATATTAGGTTCTGGTTATTATTTTCTGGTGCTTTAGGCACAGACGACGTTGGAAATACGTGGCATGGTGACGTCGATGGCATTGTGGATCTGCACAGGCGTAGTAACTCCAAGATGCCTTTCATACCGTTTCAGCGTTATTAGATGCTGTTTTGGTCGTATGCGTGATACCTCTCATCGCGACTGGCAGCATGGGATTCAGCAATCTGGTTTATCTTCTTCCCGGCGTTTTGAAGCAACTGCGTAATCTGTCGCTTCGGTGTGCCGAGATATAGCAATATTAGGAACGCTTTCCTCAGCTCTACGTGGAATCGTCATGAGAGTATTAAGAAGCTCGACACCTGATGGCAGTAGCAGTGGCTGGAAAGGCAACGATTCGGATGTATCTTGGGATGTTGCCTGCTCCGCAGCGTTCTTGTGGTGAAATTGGAAAAATGCTTGAACGCGATTCGTAAATGCTTCCCTAATATGCTGCTGAAGTGTTGACACATTTTAAATACGTGGCTATGAGCTGCTCATGTCCCATCCTGGAGCTTGACTGAAGATATTCAGTATTTCAGCTAGAGTCTCAATCCGACCCGACGCATCTACTTTCACACTGTCCGTTGAAGAACACTAGAAGACTTGCATTTGTTTTGCTCGTGAAGATTGATATTACTGTCAACTACGCGTGCGAACTCAGAACCATACAAGATATCAATATGTGACCACAATGCTAGCACAATAATTCCTTGACGTTCTTCCTCGTCTAGACACCAGTTGGAAGACCACAATGGCTCCTTCATCCGTTTACGAAGCTTTTGCTGCTTCGTAAGCTTGATTTGCTACATCAACATCAGTATAAAGACTTTTTTTTTCGCTCAGTATTGCTATTCTGAAGCAATTTCAATTTTTGCCATTTTACTGTATATGGCTTCCGAGATACCGCGATTGATTGTGGTATACTGTATACAATGAGTTATGACGATTCGAATAATTCATTCGGCATTATTGTTGCAATTGAATAATCGCGATTGAGAATGCTATCCAAATTTATCTTTCAGTATATGAGCTCTCCATTTAAAACGCAAATCAGAACATTGAATGCTCCTCATGAAACATTTATGCTGAGCGTATTGATGTGGACCAACTTATTTAACTGTGCGTGCGTGCTATGGTGCGAATCTGCAGTCGCATTATTTCATTTCTTCATCAAAAGCGTGAGTCTGATGACCTGGTGGTTTAAAATCACGTTCGAATCACTATGATTCGTCGTCGCGTCAACGATCGTGATCCTAGATACCGGCTGCTTGAAAGCACTGCCAAAAGGCACATTTTGTGGCGACAAGATTGTGTTCTTCTTCTCGACAGTACAACCTAATAACGAAAAAATGAAGCTGCCAACTTTGAATCGGGAGTCACTCTATATATCAAGTTCGGATCGGTGACCGGTGGGGGCTGAAAATAGACTGATCTGAGTTACATCGCATGTGGAATTACAACAATTAACGAACTGCACCAACACGAATCTCAATGCGTGTTCACGCGATTTTTACCGGAGGTGTGTCGCGCAGCGCTTCAGCAACGACCTTTTCAGCACCAGATTCCATTATTACGGAGGCCCCAGTCTCTTATCAAGCGACAATGGTATCTATTGCGCGAACGCTGAGCTTGATACTAATTAACTCCATGATCAGCATTTGTTGTGCCTGGGTGATCTCCTTTTGCTTCACGCTGGGCAACATTTTCTCTACCCAGCAGTCTCCACAAGCGTTTATGATCAGTGTGAATATGTGGACTAAAACGTTGAGTTGGGTCTGTGTGAGCGCATGCTTTGCTGTAAATTTGCAGCCGCATCAGTGCACTTCTTCGTCAAAAACACGCTCTAGTCTGTTATTCTGGTGGTTTAAGATTGTGGTGGAATCGTTACGATTCGTAATTGGGTCTACAATCGTGAACTTGGCCATTGCAATCGGTTGCTCGAAGGCGTCACCAAACAGCGCATCCTGGCGAGATATGTTGGTGTTCTTGATCTCTATATTTCTAGTGTATTTTGATACGACTGCGTGCTCTGTCGCCACTACACGTTTGTTTTACGAAAATACTGTGCATGGCCGAAGCAAATCCCAAATTACACGCGCTCGACATCAGTTCTTGAAACGATTTACCCGTGGCTTCCGGGGAAGCGTATTGAATGTGCTGTCGTTTTTCATCGCAGCCACATACGCGTACACCACAGTCTCAATCCAAATACTTGGCATTGCTCGCATGGCAGTATTTATGATTGGAAGCATTGCGCTCAAGATTTGCATGCAAGAAGCCGCCAAGTACACCATCTTCCAACAAAAAGTACACAGCGTGGCGATCATGGCAGCACTTGTGGGCACCCCTACCATTCTCATCCACACACACATGGCCGTCATGATGTTGCGCGCTCAGAGTCTCAGCAGCACGCTATCGGGAACGTTTTCCACGGCAGTACTAGAGATTTTCATGCGCGTGGGGAAGGCTCTATTTGTTAATCGCAAAATACGTCGTGAGACACAACGTCGGATGGCAATTCGAAAAGCCACAACAGCAGAAAGCGGGAGCGCACAAGCCGAGTTTCAGACGCGAAAGACTCGTTTGTACGGACCTCAACAGCAAACGGTGCATGAGTTGGAGTTTATTACCTGGAAAACACAACTGCTGCACTATAATGCCGCGAAAATCTACGTTGATATGTTTGCTGAATACGTGGCTTTAGGTTGCGCATATGCAATTCTCGTGCTTTTCTGGAACCACCCAATGTTTCAACTTCGATACGAAGCCAATTCAGATGGGGTGCTGTCGAAGTCGTTGTTCGACAATTCGAAAGTGTTCTCACTCATTTTGCAGGTTGGGATCAAAATCGCTGTGGATTATGCCACGTGTGTGTTTGAAACGACGCAAGGCATCAACATGAAGTTACTCCACGAGCACAATATCTATTTGGCCATTTTTCTTACCTGGACCGCGGTTGGAAATATCACAATCGCAGCTCATGTCTTTTTTCACCCTTCAACGAACAAGTCAGGCTAATATTTCATTGCAATCTGTTCGTTCAAGCCTTTATCAATCGGTGAAACGTGGCGAGATAAAGTAGTGTTCCTGGTCTCCACAAGTCAGGTGCATGTTGACACCACAGCGTGCTCTATTGCTACGACGCGTTTGTTTCGCGAAGAAACTTTGCGCGGTCGTGGACAATCTCCAATTTTACGCGCTCGCCCTTCTTTCTTTAAACGATTCGCGCGTGACTACTGTGAAAGCCTACTGAATATGCTGTCAGTTATCATCGCAGCTGTGTATGCTTACATCACATTCTCAATACAGATATTCGGAGTTGCTCGCATGGCAGTGTTTATGATTGGAAGTCTTGTGCTCAAAATCAGCTTGCAAGAAGCCGCCAAGCACTCGATCGTAAGGCATAAAGTGCGCAGTATCGCAGTTATGGCAGTTCTTGTGGGAACACCAACCATTCTCATCCACACGCACATGTCTATTGTAATGCTTCGTGCTCAAAGTCTCAGTAGCACGCTCTCAGGAACGCTTTCCACAGCAATTCTTGAGATTTTCATGCGCGTTGGTAAAGCATCTCTCGTAAAACGCAAAATTCGTCGTGAAGCGATACGTCAGATAATGATTTTAACAGACACGAAAGCGAAGGCACAGAACGCACAAGACGACAACCCAACGCATTCGCATGAACCTCAATACCAATCAGCGCTTGAGTTAGAGTTTTCTGCCTGGAAAATGCAACTGCTCCACTATGCTGCCGCTAAAATCTACGTTGGCATGTTTGCCGAGTACGTGGCCTTAGATTGCGCATATGCAGTCATAGTGCTCTTCTGGAACCACCCAATGTTTCAGCTTGGAGACGAAACCAGTTTGGACGGTGCGCTATCGCATTCGTTATTCAAGAGTTCGGAAGTGCTTTCGTTGATCTTGCAGATTGACTCAAAATTAGTGTTCACGTTGTCACATGCGCGTTTGAAATGGCGCAAGGCATCAACATGAAGCCACTCCACGCACACAATGTCTATTTGGCCATCTTTCTTGCCTGGGCAGCGGTTGGAAATGTCACAATAGCAGCTCATGGCTTCTTTCGTCCATCGATTAACTAGTCCGACTGACAGTTCCGACTATCAATATATGACAACAATGATAAATACTGATGATCTAGAGATGCGTGACGTGTACATCCGACCTGTCTTCTACTTGTTACGATTCCCAATGATCATTCACGATATCTTTAACTGGTTGTTTGCGATAGAAAGAAGACATGAGCCCCAATTGTGATATTGCCAACAGCCGCCCAGACGAGGAAGAAGGTCAAGTAGATATTGTGTGCGTGCAAGGACTGCATATTAATGCCCTGCGTGGTTTCAAACACGCACGCCACAAAATCCACCACGATCTCTAATCCGGCTTGGAAGATCAGCGCAGATATCCGCGATGTCTTGAATAGTGACTGAGAGAGTGTAGAGGTGGCTGCGTCATAGTCAGCTCTGTAGCTAAGTCGGAACATTGGATGGTTCCAGAAGATCACCAAGATCGCGTACGAGCAACCCATGGCTACGTATTCAGCAAACATGTCGACGTAGATATCGGCAACGTAATAGTGAAGCAACTGCGTCTTCCACGTGAAAAATTCCTGGTCATGATCCAGCTTCTTGTACATGCTTTCGTTGGAAAGATAGGACTTTACCGATAACTCACGCGGAGCTCCAGCATTCTTAGCGGTAGCAGCGGTTATAGTTGCAATCCGGTGTAAAGGCTTTACACCGGATTGCAAAGCCTTGCCCACGCGCATGGCGATTTCCAGTACCGCTGCAGACATCGATCCCGAGATTGTCGTGCTGAGCTGTTGGGCGCGTAGCATTATGATGGACACGTGCGTATGGATGAGAATGGTCGGTAATCCTATAAATGCAGCCATGATGGCAACGCTGTGCACATTCTTCCTGAAAATTGTTCGCTTGGCAGCTTCTTGCAAGGCGATTTTCAGGATAATACTTGTGATCGTAAACGCGGCCATGCTATTATATCCCGATATATGGATGCAAATCGTGACATGTGCGTACAAAGCTGCCGTCAGGAACGACGCCATGTTGAGAAGACTGCCGCAGAAATCACGCGCAAATCGTTTGGTATAAGGGATCGGTGGCCTTGGAGATCGACCTCGGCCATGAAGGGTTTCCTCGTGAACTAATCGAATAGAGGCGACAGAGCATGCAGTCGTGTCGAAATGCACGAGGATTGTAAGTAAGACGAAATTCATTTGCTCAGCCAAAATCCACTATGGGACGGCGCCTGCATACAAGCGATAGCGACAGCGAGCATTACGGACGTGGAGACGATCACGACCGGCAAAGACTCTAGTGCGACCTTGCACGACCAGAACAGCAGGCCAGATCGTGCTTTTCATGACGCAGCACACTAATGGGTCTGCAGACGCACAGCAAAGCATGCACTTACGCAAATCCAGCTAAATATCTTGGTCCACATCAAAACACCGATCATAAACACGGATGGAGACTGCTGAGCGACGTCTTTTCCAGTGAAAATACTGCCCAAGCTGAAGCAAAACGTGATAATCCAAGCGCAGCAAGTGGTTGCAAAAGCGCTGCGCACAACTGAACTTATTGGTTTTCGCCACAGACAAAAACATGCCTACAAATGCCAAATGAGCCTGGAATTTTGTGCAGCTCCTGTGTGACGGTGGTTGATAAGGTCGTTCGTTCAGGAGGCTGTTTCTGTTACAAATGGCATAGGTCGATGACGAATCAAGGGTGTTGGGCCCTGTGATTTCGACTCTGATGGTGTTAGTTGCGAAGCTCTAGACTCGGCATTGCGCGCACTTACTGGGAGTATCGCGTGCACGCGCACAGACCCTCGAGTTGGGTTGACCCTCATTGCATTTGCGGACTGAATCGTCCGTCGCGCGTCTGAGTAATTCATACCAGTCTAATTTGGTGTGTAATTTGTTTACGAGAATAACCCAGGTTTTGTGTTTTTCAAGACCATTGCGAATTTACCCCTCTCGTACCCCAAGAAGTAAGATGTCCTATACTACAATAGTACAAATTTCAAGGCAAATCATTTTTTTTTACGAGTTTGCAGCTAACCTGCAGAAATCAACCATTTTTTGATTTGTAAAGACTTGGCAGTTTCGCGCCAAAAAACGAGAGGCGAAGCGATAACTTCCGAAAAAGACGAGCGACACACATCATATGGAAGAATTTGCTCGCGTGAGGATGGCGACCGCAGGTCTCGAGGCTGCTTGAAACGAACACCAGGTACTTTACGCCTGCTAAATCGACAAACAATTGCACGGTACCGCGGTATGTTAATGTGTACGAAGAGGAGAATGAGCTGCTGGTCATCGGGCCCAAGCATGGTGCGAACGAATCGACGCAGTCAAATTTAGTGGACACATAACTGACATGTTTCTTATTTAGATATGCTAAATCCCCCCAGCAAGAAGAACCAAACGGCTTCTGGACAAACGGTTCCGTCTCAGCTGACCACTCCGTTGCCAACCATTCCCCAGCCTGTCCCGATACTGACGTCTATGACCCAGCTAAGTCACTATAGTACTTGACGACATTCGCGCTGGGTGGTAACTGAGGGACTGAGTAGACGCTCTACTCAGGAGCAAGGTTGTTGCACAGGAACACCTGTGCTTACTCCGCAGTACTGTGTTCATCTAGAAAAACACAAAGAAAAACAAAACAACTCCATGTCTATCGATTGGGTTCTATCACTACTCTTCATCGCGCTTCATGGTCTTCGCTAAGTCCACACCCCAGTAGGACCTGTCCAGCTTGAGAAAATCCAGCGCCTCGAGCTGACTTAAATCGGTTTGACCCGATTCCAGTGGAATAAATATATCGGATAAAAATATCGACTAATGGAGCCGAAAAATATTTTTGTTCCGAGACCTGGTCTCGACTACGGGCCAAGCAACTACACCATCGTCGGCTGAGGAAGATCTTCGAAGGAGCCAAGCACACGAAAAGCACGCGCGCGTACGCACATTCCGTAGGCCGTCGTTGGCGGTCCCAACGGTATACGCTGTGGATCGAGATATTTCTACCGGTGGTGACATGATGGAGTCTGGGGACGAACAAAATTTACGCGTGACGGCGTAGGTGATAATAACAGTATCACCACATCGGGAACTGAGTTTGATGATTCAGACATGATTGAAGTGATTGCCGAGGCCATAGCTGCCCCTGTGCATGTCGTAAGTAAGCTGAACTGCGCCAGCATACAGCTTCTCGGCGATATCTTCACGAAGGACACGAGTAAGTACAATCGCTCATTGACAGTATAGCGGCTGATCTCGCTAACTTCCTGTTTTTATACGTAAATCGTTGAAATGTAAAGCCGGTCCATTGGAAAATTGTGTGATGCGGATACAACGAAAGCATTGAGGATGTCTATTCTCGGCCTATTCTTCTTTTTCCTCCTAAAGTAGTTGTAAATTAATATTGCGAAGAATTGAACAATAAACGGGACATTTCGTTAAGGACGACAGTTGCTGAGCTTGTCGAGCAGGAACAACATATCAAGGCAGCAAATTTTGAATACAAGCCCAAGTCAGCGTCCACGATCGCTGTCGAGTTGAAGAAAAATAAAGGTTGTGCAAACGGAGGTACTCCTCGCCTTCGTCGGCCTGTCATTGCACGGGTCATGTGTTCGTTCCGTAAGAATTTGTCAAAGCATTGGGAACCAGTTGTAAGGGAGCGATTCTTAAGGGCACGTTTGGGGCGTTTATGACTCGTCTCCGATTCTAAAATACTGTGCTCGACGTCCACGTCAGCAGAAATGACCACGCTGACGTCAAGCCAATGAAGACCTGGAAGATCAAGCCAATTGCTGATACCATCAACTACTTTCATGCTCAGCAGGATAGTTGAACCACGGTTGGCTGTTGGCGTTCGACAAAGGAATTATCCCCATGAGAAGTCGGTTCATTCCGATGCACCTACACCTTTAAGGGATCCGCATCCTTGAGGCACAAAGTGCTTCTTCACATGCTACCCAGTGACCGGGATTTGCTAAAAGTATTTTTTTTGTGCTAATATTCCATATCATGTTCATGACAGTATTAACTGTGATTGTGATTTTCAGTATCATGTCGAGGGCTGAAATTTACCAGGGTAACACGCAGATTTAAACCAAGGTCCGAATGGTGTGGCGCGACATGTCGTCAAGCACCTCGAAGGAAAAAGGACGTCTGATCATTACCGATCTATTCAAATGTGCTGCTTTCTCGGAAATTATCGAGAAGAAGTTGTATTACGTCGAAACGATCAGAACCGATCGTCTCAGTAATTGCAAAAATAACACGTACAAGCAAACCAAGCGCCCCAATTGTGTTACCTGAGACTCGTTAAGAACTGCTAGATTCAAAGTGTACCCTGCTGTAGTGGCGGTGTCTTGTATGGTCAACTGGCCAGTTTTCCACTTCCAGGCCACTGGATGCGCCGCGACAATGGTGTAGATTACTCTTCGGGAGGGCAAAGATGTTGGTCAAGTTTCAGTGCCTGCTTTGGTCTAGGAGTATCGAGATGGAGTGGTGTGTGCTAGTATGCGTGACCATGTGCGATTGCAGGTACTCTGTTTGACGTGCTATGAAGACGCGAAGTACTATCATACTAGAATTCTTAGCCTCGTAGACATGGCGCTTGAAAATGCGCTCGTTATTCACAAGGCAGAATTTTCTCTGCGCCTTCTGCAGAAACGTGTGCCCGCCCACGCTGAGTTTATGAGCACCAAGCAAGAGAGTCTTCTCGGTCTTGGAAGCACAGATTTAAGAGAGGTCCTGCCCGTCGAGACATAATTCGATACTCCGCCAGCGTTACTCGCTCAGCCACGCACGTCAACACAAGCTGATTGAAGTTGACACATTTTAAACGGTCAGCGTGGGAGTTCAGAACATTCAGCGACGACTCAAACATGACCGCAATGTATGCTCCGTGGTCCGCCAAAGCAACGCACCAATCCGCCAGGCACGCTGCAAAAGCTAGAAGTTCTCTGACGACCATAACGCGAAAAAGGAATGTATCTACTTGTGCTAGACTATGCGTCATCATAGTTTAGGCTCCGTCAACTCGGCTACATGCAACACAATATGGCATGATTTGTGGCGCAATGGCACTAACGTTCCTGCAGGATTGACTATCAGAAGCCGTGAGCCACGCCGCACCAACAATGACGGCGATGGTGATGCAACCGAGGCAGAGCAGAAGTTAACAGCCAAAGCGCGATATGAAGAGGAAGAAGAGACGAGGAATTCGAGGAGGAGGGAGACAAGAAGGATGACGATGAGGACTGAAAGGGGAACGATTAATCACAAGGAATGTATGTTAAGCGTTTAAATGACCAGGTGATTGTGTCTTCATTCTCATTTCTCTGATCGAGACAGCAATAAAAATGTGGGGATGGACTTGTGGATAAATTGGCAAGAACTGTTCCGAACGCTATAATTTTTGAGAACTCACATTTTCCGCATCAAGTCAATTTCTCATCCTCTAGGTGACAGGATATAAATGCTAAAAACCATGGTACTAGACTGTGTTTTAGTCGCCTGTAATGTGTACGGCGCAAAAATGCAGGTTATAGCGGAACTCGGCCAGAGATAATGAACGATTAAATTTTCGTGTGGGGCAAATTTGTTTTTAGATATATCCTAGATGGCAGTATTGTGTAGATGGCAGCGTTGCGGTAATTGCAGTCATGTGTTCATGTACTGGTTTAACAATATCGGTAGTCACGCACTTGGCGGGATGAAACTCGACTCGAGGGGTCGCACACAGAGGACTGTATTGACTTGGTGGTTACCAAGGGAAATCACGAGTGAGAAATCTATGACGAATGAATCCTGCGATATGCAGTTGCCGGGGTGTTACCGGCTCGAGCTCCTGGGGATAATCGTCCTAATGCTCGTGGTATTGGCTGAGTAGAACTTGATCGTGAATCTGGTTGACGCTGAAGGACAAGGGACGCTGTTCCTTGCCAGCAGGTGTTGGTGACGCAATGATTGATTAGGATCATGACAGTCCTTCCTTTGAACGACGGTGCGGCTTGCTAGTAGGCGATGCAGCTTTCGACATGGCGTGGGATTCGTCTCGTTGGAAGGTTCGATGCCGATGGAGAAGGTGAAGCCGCTTGCGCGGCGTCGAGTCGCTGACGTTGTACGGGAGTGGTCACCGCAGACGATGCGAGGAACTCGTTGATGAGGACCTTGGCTTGGACCAGATTGCTGGCTGGCTCCGAGGAGTCGTGCTCGTCGCGTCCATACGAGCGGTCCTTGTACTAATGCACCCCACCGTGCTCTCGCAGGCCCACGATCGCTCGAATTTGTTGTCCTTCACTGTCGTCGCATGTGATGAGACGAGGCACTGATTCGAATCTTCGTCATACTGGCGGAGATTGGAGACGTGAAACTCGTCGTGGAGACGCATACCGGTGGAAGCGAGATGCGACACATGTCGGTGTTATGCTGGCGATGATCTTGTATGGCTTGATGAATTGTACAGCGAACTTACGGTGGCCCTTTGTATCTACGTGGGAAATGTCGAGATAGAGCGTGTCGAGAAAAACCTCGTCGCCAACACTGATCTTCACGTCGGGACGGTTCCTGTCGTAAAAGTGTTCTTCTCTAGGGCGTCACGACACTGCAGCAGGATGGCCTGCTGATGCTCGGTGAAGTGGAGACTGTCCGTTGGTGGACGTGGCTGTGATGGCAGCGCGAGATCAGCGATTGCACGCGGGTCACACCGCTGTCAGCAGTAAAAGGAAACATGTCGATGCTAGAACGACGATGTGAGTTACAGGCAAACTCGGCCTTTGGCAGCAAGTCGAACAGGTCGGATTGAGTGAGGGGATAAATGTATGCAGGTAGTTGTTGATGAAACTATGGCTGCGCTCGCTCCGGTCATCGGTCAAAGGCTTGAAGACCGCGCTGGCGTAAAGCTAGCCACGGTTATCGACTTTCGGTAAGCCGATAAGAAACGGGAATCGCGGTCGCTCAGGCTGGAAACCGGTAAGCCATGGAGTCGTACATATTTAAGCACGAACAACCGTGCAACGTCCTTCGCCGAAGCTGTCTTTTGTGGTGGCAAGAAATGCGCTCGCTTGGTCGGACGATCAAGGAGAACTAAGATGCTGTTGTAGCCTTTCGAAAGCGGGATATCCGGCATGAAGTCCATGGATATGTGTGTCCAGCGAGTGTGTGGGACGTCAAGGGGATGGAGGAGACCGGCGGGCTTGTGATGAGACGCCTTGACGCGCTGACAATGCTCACACGTTTGGCGATCGACTTAGTCATGTTCGCTCAGTATAACTTGTTTTGAACTGCAGCCAGCGTCTTCTGCACACCAGGATGCCCATGTGCGAGGGTGTCGTGATGCTCGAACAGGATGAGGTTGCGGAGATCGACGTCGCTTGGTACGCACAGTCGTCGTGGCGTGTCGGCGTCGGGCTAAAAGAAAATGAGGCCGTCGTCCAGTGCGAAGTGCTCGATAGTGGCGCGCATTCGCTTGCTGAGCTCGACTGGCGGCACGCGACGATCATTATCACTGGCAAGAAGTCTGACGATTGGCCCGAAGGCAGCGTCCGTTGCGTAGAGGCGTCGACACCGTTTTGGATCGAGGGCCGTTGGCTCATGTACATTTGGAACGCGTCATTTACGGACGCACGAGCGTGTCGGTCGCTGAGCTGAGCGAGAAGCGAGCTGAGTGAGACATGACTGGGTTGATATCTTTCCGAGAGTTGTGGAGAGCGAGAGATCGCGTCAGCTACGATGTAAGCATTGCTGGCGATCCAACGAAAGCGCGGCTGGAAGAATGTCAGTTCATTGAGCTAGCACGCAGGCGCTGAGAACACGTTGACTGGAGTAGAATTGACTCCAAAGTCTTATGATTCGTGTAGACGAAGAATGGCTTGTCGAGCAAGTCGACCTTCCACGTGCACATAGCGTATAGCACGCGAAAAGCTCATTTTCATGCGTGGGATACGTACTCTCGGCAGCGTTGAGCTTCCTGCCACTATATGCGATAATCCTCCCACGCCCGTCGTCGTCCATTTGAAACAGATAGCCGCCAGTGGCGTAGTCAGACGCGTCCGTTTTGCGATGGAAAGGCCGCGAGGACGCTGGATGAACAAGGATTGGCGGTGACGAGAGGCGTATCTTGAGCTGTTCGAAACACTGTAGCTGCTGCACGTATAACACGATGACTTCATGCTTTGTCTTGCCACAGGTGGCGTCTATGAGTGGTGCGAAGAGCTCGGCGAAGTTGCTACAGTACTTGAGGACGTACACACAGTTACCGAGGAATGACTACAGCTCGCGCTTCGTGCGTGGTGTAGGCCACTCGCGGATTGTGCGGATTTTGTCCGGGTCCATTCGGACACCATCCCGGCCGATAATATCACCAATGCTCGGTATCTCGGTTGCGCAAAATATGTATTTCGCCAGCTTCACGTACAGTTGATGCTCCTCACAGCGAGCGAGGATCTCGTCCAGCGCAGAAAGATGCTCCTCAATCGAGTCGGCCTCGGTGAAAACGAACAGATCATCAAAGTAGACTCTGCAGAAGTCGCGTTGATCGGCGAACACGGCTTGCAGGAGGCGGTTGAAAGCGGATGGTCTCGATGGCAAGCCCATTGGCGCCACCAGGTACTCAAAGAGCCCGTCAGGGTGAGAAGGCGGTGTAGAGAATATCGCTTTCTCTTAAGTGGACTTGAAAGAAACCCCACACATTAAGTCCATCGCAGGGAAGATCCGACACTTCGCCATCGCGTCGTATATGTCTTCCTTCAGTGGAATTGGAGTCGATGGGATACGAATGCGGGTGTTCACGGCACCAAAGTCGTGGACGATTCGCCAACTCACCGCCTTACGAATACAAAACGTCGATGACGAGAATGACGACTTCGACGATTAAATCATACCGGCGCTAAGCATGTCGGCCGTGCAGTCGCGCACAGCTTGCTTCTCTTCGTCCGATTGTCGGTAGTGCTTACGCAATTGTCGAGTCGTCGCGCAGCTAGATATCTGCTTCGACCTCGAACAAGCGTGTCGGCGGCGTCGACGACAGCTCGGCACGGAACTCAGTTACCTTGTACATCAGTGCGGCTGACTCGGCGGGATGACCTTGGATCGTCTCCCAGTCGCTAGCGCGCTGCCGCTCGGCCTGTCGGATCTCACATGCACCACAAACATAAAGTCGCCTTCTGAGAATGCCATTTTACGGAGCTACTTGGCCGAGATCACCTTCGTGTCGCCATATGGCGTGCCAGGGGCATGTTGGCAATAGAACACCATCAGATCCTAGTACTCGCTTGCTGGGCGCGATCTGACTTGCGCGTTCATCTGTTTCTTGCGTGCGCGACCGGCGATGCGCGCTGTTCCCTCTCGCATGCACTTGTCGAACGACGTTGAGGAGGCCGAAGTGCGAGCGCGGATGGTTCTAGCCTTCCAGTCTATTTCGGAATTGACTGCCTCCAGCCATGGCATTCCTAACAGAAGATGTTTGCCTTGTGGAACATTCAGGACGAACGCTTCCGTCTCGTACTTAGGGAGCCATCTAGTTGAATTTCCAAACGGGGGGTATCACTGTCTTCTGGTTGTTACCGACAGTCAACTCCAGCGGCTTTGCGCGCTCCGTCACTTAAAGACTGTGGCGCTCGACCACGCGTGGGTCGACGGCATTGAATGAGGCACCATTGTCGATAAAAGTGCTGACGCAGCCAACGGACCCCGCGTGGGAAAGTTAGCAGTATAAGTTGTTCTTGCGATGGCGCACGTCCGCTACGTCATCCTGGTAGAAGAGTGCGCGTCGCGTCGAAAGGTCTTGGCCGGCGGCGTACGTGCTGGTAGCGCACGCCGTGTTTACCGGCTCGGTGGGCGGTCACTCCATCGAGCCTAACCTTTTTTGGTGCTGCCTCGCGCTTACCGCCAGTGGCGGATGCCTCAGAAGCCTTCTTATTACGGCAGTCGGCGGTGATGTGCGTGGACACCGAACCGAGCGACCACCATTTGTCGTCAGCGCTCGAGCCTTCCGTTTTCTTCTCGACGTGGGTTGGCGTCACCTCAGGCTTGCTCTTGTTCTGCGGTTGCTTTGGTGACCTGGCTGGTTCGTCCTCAAAGCGTTGCGCCAGCTCGATCACTTCTGACAGGGTTTTAGGAACATTCTGTGTCACGAAGGCGCTTCTCTCAGGCCTGAGATTCTGAGCGCTAGCCGAAATAGGGGAGAGGCGGCAACTGCGAAAGCATGCGTAGAAACCGAGTCGTATTCTCCTGTTGCGTTCCGGCGGGTAGAGGCAATAGAGCTGCGTGAGGAGCTTGAACCCGAAGTCTTTCTCTCGGAATATCTCACTGAAGCGCGTCTTGAATAATGACCAATGGATCGGCTTCTGAGTGCCGTCTGCGTTCAACATTGACATCTCCAGCTCATGGAAATATGCCTGACCGACTGGGCCCAGGTTTGGGTGGATTAGCGTCAAAAATTCAGATGTTGTCGACTCCATGGCTTCGTTGTAGTCAGCAGAATAGTACTTTTCGTGCTGTACACCCAATAATCGGGGTCTTCGCAGACAACCATCGAACGTAGGCGGGCTGTCCTTCTTCTGGTGCGATCAACTTTGCACCTGGACTTTGGTCGTGAGAACGTGGTTCATAAATGCAACTTGCTGGCTCGTCATGTTTTCCATGCGCTGGTTCGACTGCTGCATCGCCTGCACCATCATTTGTGAGAACTGCATGAACATCGCGGCCTCCGACACGGGCGGCTGTGCAGCGTGCTGGTACTGATACTGCGGATGGCCATGCGGGGGCTGCGTCGAGTGTTGTTGTTGTTGCGGTGTGTGGTCAGACTGGGGTGGTGCTGCCGTGGGGCCAGAAGCGGCGTTAGTGGTGGCGTCACGAGCGAAGCCTGAGTCGGATCAGCCTGAGCCTCAGGAACTTGCGTGGTTGCGTCGTCTTGCGGCGAGCACGGCGCGGTCTTTGATTCGGGCTTTCGTGATTGTCCATTGGCGAACCCGCTGTCTTCGTTAGCGTTTTTTTAGTTAGTTAACTGTCACGCACTTGGCGGGATGAAACTCGACCTGAGGGGTCGCACATAGAGGACTATATTGACTTGGTGGTTACGAAGGGATCTCACGAGTGAGAAATCTACGATGAATGAAATCCGACGATATGCAGTTGCCGGGCTGATACCGGCTCGATCTCCTGGGGATAAAAATCGTCCTGAAGCTCGAGGTGTTGGCTAAGTAGAACTTAATCATGAATCGGGTTGACGTTGAAGGCTATTCCTCACCAGCATCTGTTGGCGACGCAATGGTTGATCGGGATCTGACAATGGTTGTTAAAATTGTGGATCGAGTCACACGTTAATTATTATGTCTTCGATTTCAATGTCTTGTGCATAATGAGTGGAGGAGCCGTACATTCGCAGCTACAGACTTCTCACAACGCAATCAGTCTAACGGACAGCTTTGCCCAGTAAGAGAGCATCAAAGTCATCAAGATGTACATCCCCGCCACGATGCTGAGGAGTCAGTGTCCGTCATCGTCCTCTATGCAGAATCAAACAGAAGTTGACGCACATCCTTCCGTCGATCGATAGGAAAGGCGACGAGCAGAGGAGGCTGCAGTGCAGGCGAATGAACTTTCTCGTCATTGGAGGGTTACTTTCAATCTGAACCCTGTGGTATCTTTGTGTGCACACCTACGTACAACCTACAGCCGGTGTGTTGCTTGAAGGTATCTTCTCGAAGCTTGGGAGTCACTCGCTCTTTCTCGGCCTCTCAGCTCAGCAAAAAACGAAGGGTTAATTCCAAAAGGTGACTCAAGCTGTATTATATCTCGTAACTTATGGGCAAAATACAGATGCTATTGACACAGTTTGACTGTCACTAATATACACCCTTGTTTTTCGACCTCAGTGGTAGAGCGCCTGTTTATTAAACAGAAAGTCGATGGTTCGATTCCATCCAATAGCATATTACAGTCTGCATCATATGCCACATAACATAGAACTGCGAAAGCGACCGTACCACGTGAAGTGTGAGTCAGGCTAGCCGCCAGTGCGCTGAGTCCAAATGGCAAGACCTCCTTCCGGATAAGATTCGATGTTCATAACGTCTTCAATCTACAACCGCAGCAGGCCTAGGCGCACAGAGGCTAGTCACATCACAGTTTTGTACATTGCATTCAT